>JAOTRH010013958.1:0-56661 GCA_034768845.1 Heliamphora exappendiculata | reverse complement strand
AAGAAAAATTCTACTTAAAGAATTCTTAAGTGTTTGAATCTTTTGAGATACAAGTCATACCTTTTTGGCTAAGGTGTCAACATTGATTGTTCAAAATGGGTTAGCACTTTCATTTTGAAAATAAGAAATATTATCCAATTAAAGACATTTATTTATAAAAAATAAAATATAAAAATCATCAAAATCAATTAAAGAAGCTCTTGGGCTAACAAATCGAACAGAATCGCTTTTTGGTGACTTCGATTTCTCGCCAGTGCTTAAACCGTTGAGTTTTTAACTCTTGGAGATAGGATTCTAGACTATCTTGCTTTAAAGGGGTGCTACATGTGATTTATATGTATTTTTACCATTTTAAAATATTATAAATGTTTAACTTTGTGTTTAAACCTCACTTGGTTGGATAAACACCATTTTATGCATTTTTGTGGTTTACAACAAAGTTGGTGGATATGAGTGTGCTTGATTTTCAAAAGAAAAGTTTTAGAAAAGCAGGTGAAAGTATGAATATGTTACGAAAACATGATTTTGGAGGTTCAGAGCTAACCCTTGGAGTTGAGTCTTGATTTTTAAACGATTCGGTTGGATAGCAGAAACATTTTGAAATTGTTGGTCAATTCCCATGATTTTATGAACGACATGGTTGGATGTCGTTAGACATTTGTACATGGTTGTGTGATTTTACAAACGTGTTTGTAGTTGAGCTGTATACATTTTTAATGATTCTATAGATGTACCGTAACAATGTATGTGTATGTGGGCTTCCGATACTCTTCGGTAAAAGTCTAAAAATTTTGCGCAAGTAGGTGCTTCATTCTTTCGGGTCAATTCCCGTAAACAAAGTGGTTGTCCCAGTGGGAGGCGTTCGTTATTGTAGCTCCGTATAAAATTTGTCATTACTTAGCGGGTCATTAGATGTCCCGGACCTAGGCTAATGAGCAAAAATTTATAGTTGTTACCTTTGTCCCCGGTGAAATAGAGTTAGTATATAGAAATCATTGTGGGTTGTGAAAACTTAGTAGGAAAATAACTTGTTTACATTTGATAAACTGCGGATGTTATAAGATTATATGAAAATTTGTGATTTTAAAGATAAAAAACCGTTTTTCGACTTGTGATGCCGAGTTTTTCATATAATTCGTGCTTGCATTTTATGCTTTTACTTCATGTTAGTCAATTTCTATTGGGTTTCGGCTTATGTTGTAGAATTTTAAAAACTTATATGTGAATTTGATCATAGGGATTAATCTTCATGAGCCCAAAGGAGGCAAAGACAAAAACTCTTTTGTTGTTTTTAGTAGTTTTGTCGATCGGTTGTTTATATCGTTTTATATTTGGATCATGTAATGAAGTTATATTTGTTGGCCACGAAAACATGTTGTTTAGCCTTGAGACTTAGTTATCAATGCATGTAGGTTGTATGCTTATGAGAGGAACCTTAGGTTGGTTGTATGTTTTTATATTGTATGCAACGGTTTTCGCTTTCGATTGATTTTATGCTTTATATCAACTCTTGTACCTCGAGAGAGGATTTTGAACCTTGTTTTAGCATGTTTTGGTTGGCATGATTGTGCCTTGAAACCTTTCAAAAATGTTGAAAAATGTTTGTGTTGTGTGTGAAAAGTTAGATTTTAAAAAAGGATTCAAAGCCAGACCGCTCGATGGACCGCTTGAGCGGTCTATCAAGCGGTCAAACCATACTCTCGGTTGTTTTGTAGACTGAGAAAAAATTAGTGTACAAGTAAGGACCGCTCGAGCGGTCTGGATAATTTTCTAAAAATTTTGTTTATCTATTTTAAAGCTTAGCTTGTGGTAACCCTGACCTTATTTTTTTTGGGCTATTGTTTTATATAAAATAAACCATCGAAAGTGCATTTTTCAAAGGTTTTAAAATTTCTATCGTTTATGTTCTTGGACCCGTCTTGGCTCGAGTGATTTTGATGGATCTTGGTATCTCAAAACAAGTTTTTCTTATGTGATTCACATTACCTGAATTTTGGGATGTGACAACTTAGTATCAAAACTCTAAATTCGAATACCTAAGAGCCGTGGGAGAGGTTGCGTCACCATGTAAGGATGGTTGCGTATGCTTGATTGCATGTATTTAATGTTGGAGATAAAACTACCAAGATTATTATTTTTGTAAACGATTTTTGATTAAAAAAAATAAGTAGACAAGAAATCGCTGAAATGGGGTCCAGATAAAACTTTTAACGTCGAACGATAAAAAAAACCCGTGCAACCACAGTTAATTTAGAAGGATACCTTTTTTTGGTTGATTCTTCAACTACGATTTTGATTTCGAGTTGAAACTCCTGTCAGACATTCTACTGTATTCACTTATACGATTTTCGAATGTAGTGTGAGCTAGGATCCTTTGAGAACTCGTACTGATAGAACTTGGTCAGCTTTAGTTTTGAAGACAAGTTATAAATTTAGTTAAGCCTACTTGCATATTTATAGGGCTATAGTAGGAATATGTTGAGTAATTATGACAAAGATTTCTAGTGAAGCACAGATACGTATCTAGTGATTTTCGAAATTAAGCAAACTTCATAGTTGTATCTGTAATTATGAAAATCTTACCGTGGTTTCTATAATTTTCATAAAATACTAAATTACAGTTCACACTACTAAAGAACTGTAATTGCACTCTAAACCATAATCTCAATACCATCTTACGTTGAGCTCCTATTATTAAATGCTTAACTCATCTCCCCACGTTAAGATTCTCGATACCGGCCAGTTAAATTTAATTACTGACAATTTAATTTAATCGACATCTTGAAATTTCTTAAACCCTTCCGCTTAATTTATTTGACCGCTGAATAATCAAATCCACTTGTAGGGTTTGGCTCGATCAAAACTTATAAGCTTTCGTAAGGGGGTATCGTCAATTCCAATCATTCGACATGTGGATTCAGTCAATAATTAATATTTACCATATAAATAATACCGCTATCAAACTCACAAGGAATTTAGACCCATATAAGATCGCATCCTCTAATGAATCAAAATAACGAATATTAAATATACACAAACTAATAATTATTTCAAGATTAAAAGTATAACCATATTCATAATAACTTTGAGGTGTGAATTAATTTATATAGTTAGTATAAAATTAATTATCCCAATGTGTCACATTTAATACACATAAAGTGTACTTACTAGCACAGAGAGTCGAAATAATAGACAACGCTATTATTTGTTCCCCGTAATCAAGACAGACCTACTAAAACTCTGTACTACAGTCGTATCGATGGTATGTCTATTTTCATCTAAACTGTGAACATAAAACTCATATTCTGTAAGAACCTAAAATCTGATCTTCCGTGTGCAAGTCGGACTCTACCATATTAAATACTGTACAGGATAAAGAACATCCATACATAACATTAAAGAAATAATACTGCATACATTGCTCATTATGATTCTCATAAAATAAAAAATTAATTTTATTAAAATAAAATTAAATACTAAAACATGATTTTTAGTATACCAATCCTAACATTTAAATATGATGATGATATCTTGTTGAACATGAGAATATCGTGTATGTGAGCATGGAGATTGGACCTTATGATTGATTAGTCTTATCTTCGGACGTTTGGATTAGCAAACTCTGAAGCCGAGTTAGAAATGCATTTCGCTGACGTACTTTTTTGTAAGGAATCTAAGTAGATTACCCAAATTGACTCATCACTCTTGATGATACTCCCAGTATGTGAATTTTGTTTATATGATCTTAAATGGGTAAGTGTTAGCATGATTATGTGACTTATATATCTAATAACATAATGAGTTGAATCTTAGGTTGTTATGTTCTATATTGCTTTCGTATAGAAGTGATGTCTGCGCAGAGAGGACAAAGCCGTGGTTAAGGCCAAGGAGATGTGCCAATCCCTAATGCTCTTGAAGGACCAGTAGACGGGGTAGGGTTGCTACATGAGATGGTGGGTTCTATCCGTCAGCTAGCCAAGGCCGCTAGAGGAGGGGCGAGAGTAGCCGAGCCGAGGCCGACTGTTGCGATGCGGGAGTTTCGACGTCTTGACCCTCCAACCTTTGTTGGGAATCTCAATTCTAAGGTGGCCATAGAAAGGCTGGAGTTTGTGACCAGGATTATGGATAGATTACTGAGAGTCAAGGATGACTTGAGGGTTGCATTTGGCGCTTTTCAGCTGAAGGGTGACGCCCACGAATGATGAAAATTTTTCAGAACTACTGTGGACCGAACGTGGGCAGCTTTTGCCAAAGTATTTCTAGAGAAATACTCTCTTGAGTCCTCAAATGACCTATATCAGGAAGAATTTTCTCCTCTCACCTAAAGAGTTATAACTGTGGTTCAATACGAGGTAGAGTTCACCAGCTTGTCCAGTTTTGCACAAGAAATTGTAGCTACAGATGAATTGGGTGCAAAGAGATTTGAGACCCGCGGTTAGAGATCGAGTGGCGGCATTAAGGATGTGCATATTTACAGATTTGGTGGAGTCAGTCATCACCGTGAAAAACACCTTGAATGAAACACGCGTGGCTAGAGAGAGCAAAATCTAGTAGGGTAGAGGAGGTGCGCAGTTTAAGGGGAGCAGGAATAAGTGACAGAGGTCAGCCGATCCTAATTCTCATCATGCGAGATCATATCAGCAGCAATTTTCTACACCAGCACCCTTGGTGGCTTCATTACAGAGGTTGGAGCAGAGAGATCTCATCTGTTATTGGTGCAGGCAACTAGGACATCGTGCGTTGAATTATCTGCAAAAGAAGCAGTTCCAGAGTTCAATACTTGTTCAGTCTTACGAGAGAGAGCCACTAGTTTGTTTTAGGTATGGCTAGTCAGGACATTTTCGTAGGAGCTGTCCTTAGGGAGGGAGTGTACAGAGCATGGCAGGTGCACCATTTGTTCAATCTGCACAGGGAAGACAGGCTTATCGACAGCAGTAGCCAGTAGCTAGCAACTTAGACTTTAAGAGTTACAAAAGAGGGTGCCTCAATTTAATTAGTGCGACAGCCAGCAGCACAGAGCTATGATGGACTGACCAGGGGATCGTAGGGCCGAGTGTATCCCCTCACAAATCCCAGTTCTTCCAAGGTTGTGCATAATATTGTAGCGACGACCTTAGTTATTAGAGATACTCTCTTAGTGTACAGATTATGGGCCAGTATTCTCATCGACATGGAAGCATTGCATTCTTTATATCATCTGCTTTTACATCTACTTTGGGCTTGGAGATAGACTCGTTGGGCAGCACACTATGTGTAGAGACCCCGGTCAGTGGGAACGTGGTGTTGGGACGAGTATGTTGATGATGTGAGTTAGAAGTCGTCGGCCGTTGTTTAGAGTTTGATTTCATCATTCTCAACATGACCACGTTTGATGCCATCCTAGGGATGGAATGGCTAGCCACCTATCGTGCCTTTATCGAATGTGATCGACAGAGGGTATCGATTTGTACACCTGAGGGTGATTACTTTTGTTTATGGGTGATCGGGATGATGGTTCAGTACCTATGCCCAGTGTTGTGCAAAATCGAGGAAACCTTAGTTTCCTCTTTTCTGCTCTCATGTTGGATGAGATTGCTGGGGTTTGAAGAGAATTTCCCCTGTGGTTTATGATTATCTAAATGTTTTTCCTGACAATCTTTTTGAGTTGCCACCGAGTCGTGAGGTAAAATTTTCTATCGATCTTGTTCTGGGAGCTACCCTTATTTTGATGCCGTCTTATCGTTTTGCACTAGAAGAGTTGCGAGAGCATAAGGTACAGCTTTAGGAGTTGCTTGATCAGGTGTTTGTACGCCCGAGTACGTCGCAGTGTGGAGCTCCGGCCTTGTTTACTAAGAAGAATGATGGATCCTTGAGATTGTGTATTGACTATCGGAAGCTGAATCAGGTAACAGTGAAAAATAAGTATCCTATGTCGAGTATTGATGACTAGTTTGATCAATTAAAGCGTTAATGTTGCTTTTCTAAGATTAATTTGAGATCGGTATATCACTAATTGAGGATCCAGGAGGAGGATAGGGCGAAGACTACCTTCCGAACTCATTATGGGCACTACGAGTTTTTGCTTATGCCATTCGGTTTGGCAAACACTCCAGCGACATTCATGGACTTGATGAACTGTATATTCCACAAATATCTTGACAGTTTTGTGGTTGTATTTGTGGACGATATTCTTATCTACTCACAATCAAGGGAGATGCATGAGGAACATCTATGTATCGCTCTGTAGCTTTTGACAGAGCATCGACTGTATACTAAGTTTGAGAAGTGTGAATTTTGGATGTCTGATGTGAAGTTTTTTGGACATGTGGTATCAAGGAATAGAGTATCTATGGAATTTTCAAAGACCAACGTAGTGATGAATTGGGAATGTCCAAAAAATGTGTTTGAGATTCGTAGTTTTTTGGGTTTGGCATGCTATTACCGACAATTCGTGAAGAGTTTTTCTTTGACAGAGCATCGACTGTATACTAAGTTTGAGAAGTGTGAATTTTGGATGTCTGATGTGAAGTTTCTTGGACATGTGGTATCAAGGAATAGAGTATCTGTAGATTTTTCAAAGACCAACGTAGTGATGAATTGGGAATGTCCAAAAAATGTGTTTGAGATTCGTAGTTTTTTGGGTTTGGCATGCTATTACCGACAATTCGTGAAGAGTTTTTCTTGACTCGCCGCGCCGATGAATCGCCTTACACAAAAGGGAGTCAAGTTTGTTTGGAGTGAGTATTGTGAGTTGGCTTTTTAGAAACTAAAAAATAGGTTGACAAGTGCACTAGTGTTGGTTATTTCGGAACGAGATTTGGATTATACAGTATATTGTGATGCGTCACATGATGGGTTAAGGTGTATCTTGATGCAGGAGGGTAAGGTTGTAACTTACAGATCTTCACAACTGAAGACGCATAAATAGAATTATTCAACATACGATTTGGAATTGGCAGCAGTGATTTTTGCCTTCAAGGCGTAGCGACACTATTTGTACGGTGAACATTTTGAGGACTTCTCGGATCACAAGAGTTTGAAATACTTGTTTTCTCAGAACGACCTAAATCTATGCCAGAGACGGTGGATGGAGTTTATGGAGGACTATGACTTTGATCTCTAGTATCACCCCGGGAAGGCCAATGTCGTGGCTGATGCTCTTAGCAGAAGATCTCATGATTCGTTGACTTCTATTGCCATGCGAAAGTGGGACATACTCGACGAGGTTGGTGAGTTTGATTTGTGTCTCAAGGAGATAGATAAGGGTGCGACCTTATTTTCAGTCGTTTCATGACCCATGTTGATTGCCCGTGTTTTGGAGGCTCAACAAACAGATCATGAAGCTCAGATGTTTTGGGATCGTGTTGCCAGCAGGGGAGACACCAAGGAATGGGTTGTGAGTCTAGATTAGAGTTTGAGGTTTGCTAAAAGAGTATTTGTGTCACAATCGTTCCGCGATGATGTGTTATGAGACTTTCACCATTCTCGTCTTGCAGTACATCTGGGAGGCATCAAGATGTATTATGATATGCATCGTCAATTCTGGTGGAAGGAAATGAAGAAGGATGTGGTTCAGTTTGTTTCTCGGTGCCTTACTTATCAGCAAGTGAAGGCAGAACACATAGGCCAACAGGGTTGTTACAACCGTTGTCAGTAGCAAGATGGAAGTGGGAAAACATCACTATGAGTTGTGTCTGAACTTCACAGATTGCCTAAATGACAGGATGTTGTTTGGGTTGTGGTTGATAAACTAACAAAGTCTGCACACTTTCTTTCCATCCATGTGAAGGATTTCGTGGACAAGTTGAGTAGGTTGTATGTCAATGAGGTTATTCGATTACACGGAGTACCCGTGTCTATTATTTTCGATCGAGATTCGTATTTTACATCGTGCTTTTGGCAGAATCCTCAAGAAGCTTTAGGGACGAATTTTCTTTTTAGCACTGTTTTTCATCCTCAGATGGACGGTAAGTCCGAGCGTACTATACAAATTCTGGAGGACATGTGAGAGCTTGTGTACTCAATTTTTGGGGTTCTTCGAAAGATCATTTACCATTGATAGAATTTGCGTATAATAATAGTTATAAGTCTTGCATTAGAATGGCGCCTTTCGAGGCTTTGTATGGCAGACCGTGTAGGTCATCGGTGTGTTCGGCATATGTAAAAGAAGTCGTAGTTTTGGGACTCGACTTGGTGCGAAAAATGACAAAGAAGACCATTATGATTTGCCAGCGCTTAGTCAAGACCTAGAGTCACCAGAAGAATTACGCCAATCAGAGGAAGAGGCCTTCGGAGTTCGAGGTGGGGGACCACATGTTTTTGAAGATTTCTCCACAACGAGATTTGATGAGGTTTGGTTGTCGCGAGAAGTTGTCACCATGTTTTATTTGGCGGTTTGAAATCTTGGAAAGGATTGGGGAAGTAGCATACTTGTGGCGCCGGGGTTTTAGGTTTAATTCAAAAAAAAAGGAAATTCAAGAGTCATTTCAAAAACTTTTTAACACCTTGAAAACCAAAAAATTTTGAAAACCCTTTTTGTGAAAATTAGAGTCACCACTTGATTTTTGAAAAAAATTAAGAAAAATAAAAATGAGCCACTAATCTTTAAAACGTTTAACCAGAGAAAATAAAGATTCAGGGTTAAAGTACGAATCGAAAAAGGTATTAAGCACCCCGTTCGCCTAACCACGAGGTTGACCTCTACAAATTATCATTTGTTCTTTAATTATATTTTTCAAATTTATGCAAATACAAAAAATAAGAGAAAAGAGAGAACATCCAAAATCAAATAGTGAAAATAGCATAACATAGGTTTATGGAATACCAAACAAATGCATGAAAAGAAATTTTAAGTCCTAAAGCATGCAAAATTTATAGTAAATGATACATGGTAAAAACCGCATGCGATATACAAAGTATGAAATCATTTAGATGAAACTAGCAAATTATAATCATGCCAAAATTAAACTATGATTAACGCTTAGAATTATCATAGGTTTAAAGGCAAGAAAGGCAGTTCCAAACCCCAATCATGCTAAAACCATACAATGGCCTGCATACTGAAGATCATGTATAACAAGACGGGTTACTGTAAGAATAAAATAAGCTACTAGAAATAAATAACAGTTGCGGCCGTAACATATAAATGTTGCGGTCGCAAGAACAGAAAGCCAAAAACTTACAGTCGTGACGATCAAAATCACACCCACAAGCATGTTAATGCATATTTGTCACGACTACAACTATGAAAGTCAGGGTGCTAGTGCGCAATATAAACAAAACAAAATTGAAACTATATGAACCAAATTATAATAAAAGTTAACTAAATTCTCTGAAATTAAGCATGCACTCGATTCAATATCCCAAAGTTGATAGTCAAATACATGGACGAGACAATTAAACCTAATTATAGAAAAACTAAAGGATAATCATGCAATTCAAAAATTAAAATTAAAATTCAAAACCTTCCCTCCTCACAGGGGTAGAAAATGTGAGGAGATAAATATTGGGGTTCCGATAAACTACCTGTAATGTGACTATCCAGAGAGGTCCTCAAGTCGTGGAATGTAGAATCGTTAGCTTAATTCTCGAGAAGCAATCTAATTCCAGTATTTGAGTTAAAATCGAGCAGTAAAATGGATTGAGGTGTGAATCGGGAGTACAGTAGAGTATCAATGCACCTCAATTGTACTTTGTAAAGCGAAAGCATATAAATGCAAAATTCGACTTTGATAAAGTACCAGTATATCGACGTTAGCTAAAACGTCCTCCTAAAATCATACCAAAGATACGTTTATATAAAACATGCCAACCAATGAGGTGTTACCACGTTCAAAACTCATACTGGGCTCAAAAAGGTTGCAGTTGCCACCTTCGATGGTTGCGACCGTGAAGATCAAGGTTGCAACCATAACAAAGTTTAGGATTTTTAAGAGATTCACATTGCGATCGCAACAATCAACATAACAGTCACAAGGTTTAAAGGTTGCGAGTGATTTACTTGAGCTAGTGAATAACTAGATTGCAAGGTTTGAAGGTTACGGTTGTGGCACTAGGATTTAGGGTTTTGTTTCAAAAATAAAAAAAATTCAAGAAATGTGTAGAAAATACTTTAACACCTTGAAAATCAACTTTTTCAAACCATTTTTTTGTGAAAAATAGAGTCGCCACTTAGTTTTTGAGAAAAACTAATGAAACAAAATGAGCCATTGATCTTTAAAACGATAACCAGAGAAAACATGGGTTCGGGGGTTAAGGTACGAACTAGGAAAGGTGTCAGACACTCCGTTCGCTCAACCGTGAGGTTGACTTTTACTAATCATCATTAGTTTTAAATAAATTTCTCAAGTGTATGCAAATATAGAAAATGAAGGTGAACAGAGAATATCTAAAATTAAAATAGGAAAATACATAACCACTGTATATAGAATGCCAAGATGAAACAAATAGTAAAAAAGAAATCTTAAATTCTACGGAATGTAGTTTCTAACTAAAATATACATAGAGCAAATCTGCATGCAATATCACCAAAAAACCTAAAAATTACACTAATATGATTTTAAACAAAATAAATAAAAACATGCTTCAAGATCCTTAAACTCTAACTAAATGTGGATTTCGTCTTAATTATCAATATAGTGAGCAATAAAAGATGGTACTAAATAGAAATTAAACTATAAAATATTTCACTATGAATTTCATCAAAATATAACAAAATATAAAAGAAAAAAATTGAAATTAAACCTATGAAAGTAACGATTACTACATAAAAATGTAATAGTTGCTATTTAATTAGAAAATGTTAAGATACGGCGAGATATTAACGATTACGACCATATGAGTGTTAGTACACCAAATGTAACAGCTACGGCATTGTAAATTACAATTACCGAATATATTGGCCCTATCTCAATAAATTACAAAATAACAGTATTCTAACTGCGGGAGTGCAATGTGAACAAAGCATACTAAGATATGCTTTGATTTATGAATTTAGCTAATTCAACTAAACTCAACTAAGGTAAACATGCTTATCCAAACTAAATACTTACAATCTAATCAAATAAAATGATGTAATTGAATCAATTATGTAATGACTCAAAATAAAATATTAAAATTAACCCGGTCAATTCAAAAGAGAGAAAGTGAAGAAAGAAAGGTCGGGAATCCAAATAGAATACTTGAATCGCTACTATATGAGGTATCCTCAAGTCAGGGAATGGTAATCAGCAATCCAATCATCGGGCAGAGCTCTAATCCAAGTGTAGGGGTGGGTCGAGAATCTAACAAGGCATCGACATTGGTGGTCGTCCTTTCAGTACTTCGGCAGAGTATCGCTTCCCAAAATCTGTAGTATTTTAACTCGTCAGAACTCTGATATCCGAATTATCCTCTCTAAAATCATACTAGAGGTACGGTATTTATAGAGTTCATCAACCAATGAGGTGCTGGCGCATTTTGGGACACTTCAGGCCTTTTGAAATTGGTAGTCACCATGAATAGAGTTAGCATTCGCCACAAAAAGCAAGTTTTCAAGGGTTTCTTATGGTGGTCGCCACAATCGAGTTGGCGACCCCAAGGTTCGAAGATGGCGGTCGCTACCTTCTTAGGGTTTCTAAGAGGTTGCTATAACGGTCGCAACAATCAAAGTTAGCGGTCCCATAGTTCAAAGTTGGTGGCTCAAGGGTTGGACACAGTGGGTTCACTAGTTTGAAGGATTTGATCATCTGGTTTGGGTACTAAGCCTGGATCATTTTTCAAGGATCATTCTAAAGTACCATTCCACTTGATTTTATCCTCGAAAATGGCCGGACCAACCAAAGATTAGGTGGGGTCAACTTGGAGTGTCTACAGCGGCCTCAAGGTTTAAGAACTGTGATCTTGCGATTTGATTTCATGGAGTACTAGATTCGAATTGCTTCCCGGCAATCGTTCAGAGACATCATTCCATTCGATTTATCATTGGATTCACTTGGATAAGCCTAAAATTCAGCGATGTCAAATTGAGATGTCTACAGTTGCCCCTCTTTGAGACAACTTGCGTAGCAATGCGTGATGCGAGTTACGTCAAAGACCTAAAGACAACATCTATTTGACCAAGCTGCCAATCTGAGGCTATAAACACACAAGCATTCATATGATAGTGGTCGTGCCCGAATTTCTATCGAGTTACCTACGTAATCCTTTGCTAGTGATCAGACCAAAATGTAGTTCTGGGAAAAATGCAAGATGCAAGATACAAAACATGATACAGATACAGTAGGTCAAAAGATTTCCTAAATGTTGAGTCAAGACCTAGAGTAGCACAAGCAACAATTCAAAGATTAAGTCATGATCCAAAAAAAGCACAAATGAATGATTCAAAGATCGAGTCAAGATCTAAGAATTCGGGTGGGATAAAAAAAATAATTAAAAGGATCGAGTCAAAATTTTAGAAATTATCTTAAACAGGAGAGCAACACAAGTTAATAGGTCGAGTCAAGACCTATAAACTCAGGACGAGAACGAGATAAAAATAATTAAAAATTCAAGTCAAGACTTTAAAAATTATTTTTATCGGGAGAAAATCACGAATTAGTAGGTCGAGTCAAGACCTAAAAATTCGGGATAAGAACATGGGATAAAAATAATTAAAAAGTCAAGTCAAGACTTTAAAATTAAATTTATCGGGAGAAAATCACAAATTAAAAAGTCGAGTCAAGACCTAAAAATTTGGGATAAAAACAGGATAAAAATAATTAAAAAGTCGAGTCAAGACTTTAAAATTATATTTATTGGGAGAAAATCACGAATAAATAGGTTAAGTCATGACCTAAAAATTCGGGGCGAGAACATGAGATAAAAAAATAATTAAAAAGTCAAAAAAAAACTTTAAAATTATCTTTGAAAACCCAAAATAAGTGTCCAAACAGGCCCCAAAGAGCAATCAATACAAAAACAGGTGTACCTACAACATTCTAATATGCAGTCATAGGGTTCAGAGACTTAGGTCACGATGTGACCATTGGGGCAGATTGCGATCGTGAGGATCTTTTCAAAACAACCTTGCAGTCGCAAGAAAACTTTTCAAAAACCGTACAGTCGCATACACTAGATGTTGCAACCGCAACATCCAAGGGTCATAAAGGCACTGAGGTCGCGCGGGGCAGCCTCATTTGCACATCCTCCACTCTCTCTTTCTAGCTTTCTATTCTCTCTTGCGCTATCTCATTTCTCTCTAGCTTTTGAGACTTTTCCTTAGCTTTTGGCTTGTTTCTTTCGAAACAAGATGTATTCCTTGCTTCTGTTCCTTTCTTTTTTGTTCTTTGCAGGTGGCGGCCACAATGACGACGATCTTGGGGCCCGACAAGATCCTTCTACTACAGACATCATTTCCATGGGTGACTTCGGGGGTGTAGGTTCTAGCATTCCTATTGGTGGGGCCTTTATCCCTCAGCCCTCCACTACTATAGGGGCGATGGATATACTCGCGATCGAGGCTAAGCGGTCTTTACTTCCTACTGTTGAGGATCAAGATAGAACGACACGGGCAGGAGCATCAGTGCAGGTAGCAGCAGATTAGGCAGCGGCGAATCAGGCAGCTACTGAGGCTGAGATATCAAGTTTCTTGAATTCCCACGGTGGCGAGGGTATTCCTGCTCCCTTTGACCCTCTCCATTATGCTCCAGTTCCTCACTGTCTTAGGCGCAGCGGGATGAGGAGATACAAGCCTCTAGTTGCTGATGTTGGTCCCGACCTTCTTCTCCATGAACTACACGATCACCTCTCTCGCCATAATCATGCGATAAGTCCTCTTTTCTTCTTTCTCAATTCAGAATGTTGAAGTATGCTTGTAACTTTATATCTAGACGTAGATGCATGTCTAAGATCCTCTATTACTTGTGATATGATGTGCATGATCAAAGGACTTGTAATCAATTGCTCCAGTTAAAATGCAATAACATAATTAATTTAATAAAGGGGACTTATAATGGACATAAATGCAATTCAACCGCACTATTAATATTAAAAGGATAAACCTGGACATCGAATTATAGATCTGACAGAATACCTGAACAACTGGAGTTTTCGGACAAACACTTAGATGTTAAGGTTTAGAACACAAGCGCCTGGGAAACAGGGCTAAGAACACTAGGGTTTAGCAAACCTAGAGAACATCTCACGAACATAGGACATAAGGTAGTTAGATAGAGATTTGCCTAGCACACCAGTGCTTAGAGTGCCTAGCTCACTAGCGCTTAATAGACCTAAGATACCGTCTGGACTAGGAATACCTAGACAATACTTCGTTTATGACTAAGATTTGAAGCAAGATTTATCTGGCGCACCATGGCTTATGGTGCCTAGCTCACTAAGGCTTGATAAACCTAAGATGCCATCTGGACATAGGAATACATAGATCATGCCTCGCATATGACTAGAATTTGATTTGCTTGGCGCATTAGGGTTTAGGGTGCCTAGCTCACTAAGGCTTGAGAGACCTAAGACGCCGTCTGGACTTAGAAATACTTAGACAATACTTCGCATATGACTAGGATTTGATTTACCTGGTGCACCAGGGCTTCAGAAAATCTAAGGGTCGTCTTACGAACCTAGGACTTAGATAATACTTCGTATATGACTAGGGTTTGAAACAAGATTTGCCTGATGCGCCAAGGCTTAGGGTGCCTAGCTCACTAGGGCTTGATAGACCTAAGATGCCATCTAGACTTAAGAATATCTAGATAATGCTGCGCAAATGACTAGAATTTAATTTGCCTAGCGTACCAGGGCTCTAAAAAACCTAAGGATCGTCTCACGAACCTAAGACCTAAATAAGCTTCGCATATGACTAGGGTTTGGTTATTCTCTTTCTTCATTCTCTTTAAATTCTATTTGATCTAACTGCTTTTATTTATATCATCTGATCTTCTTCTTTTTGCTTTTGTAGGTTGGTCAATCTATCCGCAACTTCAGCGATTCTGGAGTGCTGGAGTGGTACGTTGCTCTCATTGCACCTAGATGAGCTTTTGTCGATGGTTCTGGATTTGCTCACTTCATATCATTGTTAGGTGAGACTAGCAATGACAAGATTTAGATGACAGCGTTAACGGAGAGGTGGTAGGAGACCATTAACACATTCCATTTCATGACGTTCGAGGCGACCCTGACTCCACTCGACTTAGCCATGCTCACTGGCATCTAGGTTAGCGGTGTTTCCATCCCATTCGATCCTGACATCCCACGATCAGCAGAGGCTCTTACCTATTTCTTGGGCAGAATTTCGACCCAGATAGACTAGGGACTTGTTAGGTATACCTAGTTCTTCTCACTTCTGTCATTTCCACTGCACCAAGCCCTGCCACCACGAGTGGGTCGCCTGAGTTTTTTACTATACATGTTCAGTGTCTCCTTGTTTGTGAACAAGGAGAACGCCGTCCATCTTCATTATTTAGGAGCCCTCTTTCACCTGGACCGGGTCGCGTCATATGACTAGGGAGGCGTTGCTCTTTCTACCCTCTATGGCACTATGAGAGCAGTGACACAGATTCCACAAGAGCTAAGTGTAGGAGGATACTAGAGGATCTGGGAGATATATTTTTATCTTTGTATTTTTGTACTTCCATTCATTTACATATTCGTCATGTGTGCTTCTGTTGACTTCTTATTTTGTAGTTGTGGAGCTATGAGTTTCTCGGGATGTATGTCCTGGGAACTCATATGCCGATCCTCTAGTGATTCATGCCGCTCGGTAGTCCCGAGGGCTGAAGGGGAGAAAGCATGGAGGGAAGAGTTTGGATCGATTTCGCAAGTCTTTGGACCAGTTGACCCCCGACTATGTATAACTTTTATCTCGTGCTCTCTACTCCATTGGTTTGTTCTGATTACTGTTTACTTCTTTTGCTTATCACACTGTTCTCACTATCCACACTGTTTACTGTTCTTTGTACTGTTCACTGTCATTGATCTGTTCACTACTCTATTCGCTACTCTAACCAAATATCTTTTTCTTTTATAGGTTCACTGGAATGTTTGGCAAGGGATGGAGGAGAGGGCTGGCGCAAATCTGATGCGCAGTTGTGGCACTTCTGGGTTATTGATTTTGCTAGAGGGCCCATTCTACTGGGAGTGGTATTTAGGAGAGTGAGTCGCTCGGCAGTCCCTCGGCCTGGATCACTTTTGGATCCCCGTACCTTCTCCAGCTTCCAGGCTTCAGACAAATTGTATGGGCGACCTCGACATTATGCTGGAGGTAACTAGAGCTCTGGCATCTGCTTTTCTGGAGCCAGCTAGAGATTATATGGCATGGGCAAGGGGACATCTGGTGGGACCGATGGGTCCTTGTCTAGTAGTTGTAGGTATTCTCCCAGCTGGGCCAAGTAGAGCCAAGAGGAGAGGGAGAGATGCAGAGGTAGAAATCACCCCGGGAGCAGGAGTTGGTGGAGCAAGAGCTGGGGTTGCTAGTGCTGCTAGTGCTAGCAGCACATGTGGTGCAGAAGCAGGGACAGCTGTGGAGGTACCATAGACTGTCACAATTTTTGTTATAGGATATCCTTTTGATATTCCTATTTTGGTTCCTCCAGCTCCAGAGTTCAAAGAAGATCTTGACCAAGTTTGTCTTTCATAGCTTTTCTCTTTGACCCTTCTTTGTTTTACGTTGCTCAGTTTTTACTTCCTTTTGGCAGGTGGACCAGGTCTGGTTGGATCGCCACATGCTTCTGATGAGTGGTATAGGACCCTGATCCGCTAGTAGGATGCTGCTCTCCATGCGGCCAGGGTCGTCTTCGCTCTCGTAGCCGTCAAGATTGTGAGTATCTCCCAACTTTCTCTTACTGTTTGTCTCTACATTTTTTTCTTTTTTGTCCTTACCCTCATTTCTTTTCACAGCTGCGTGCTCCAGTTCAAGACTCATCAGACTCGGAGCCGTTCTAGAGTCGTATCCTCTTTTGGCAACGATGATGACGACGGTGATGACCTAGAGGAACTATTTGACTCCGTCAAGGCTGACCCTTCAGATGTCGGCCCTCTACTCGTCGAGTTCGCCAGAGACGATGAGAGAAATCCCTTCTCCCCTTTTTATTTGTACTGACTTATTCTCACTTTACATTTTGATACATTCGGTTCTTTGGGCTTGCGTGCCCCAAATTTATTTATTGATGGGCCTGGCTGCCCCTGCTTCATACACTTGGGCCTTCGCGCCATTTACCATTCTGCTTTTGTGATTGTGCTTGCATGACCTTTCTTTCTTCTACTTAAACTATCTTGGTTGCATGATGCAGATCTTGAGTTACTATCTAGACTTATGCGAATTTTATTTCTTTTTCTCAACAAACATGAATGTCTTATTAAAAATGATAAACCATAGAAAAGAAGTCACATAATACAAGAGACACAAAAAGGGTGCAAAAGAGGTATACCCGCAACCTTTGAAGGTTGCGGTCGTAGAGCTATAACCTTGCAGTTGCAAGGAAGTTCAAGGAGAAGGACACAATCACAAGGTTTAAAAGATGGCAGCTATGTACTGAACGTTGCGATTGTACTTTCAGTGTTGCGATCGCGACTTCCAAGGTTACAATTGTAAGAATCTTTGGCTTTTTCGAGCCTTCTGATGTTCAGCCTCTTCATGCCTTATAAGTATGAACTGGGGTCCCCCATTTTCTATCACTTTCATCTCAATGGTTTCCTTTCGTAGCTTACTCTCCACATGGATAGACAAGTTTTCACCCCCCGAGCATCTTAACTTTACCTCGTTTGGTATCAACTCTCTATTTTCTCTGATGCCCATCGAGATCAATGAACCACTACTGAGAGCTAATACACAACTGTGGGATCCACAATCCCATATTTTCTACTTCGACCTTGAAGAACTGTGCCCCACTGTGAAAGAGTTTGCTGCTATTATGAACCTTACTCCGAGAAAATCTATTATTGTGCTAACTTTCTTCCTCTCTAATTGGCAACAGATAATGCAACTATGTGGCTTATCTAAGATGGAGGCCTCTCTCTTGATAGGCGACGACTGCCTCGATGTTTCTTAGATTATAGACTAATTTCGTTCTAACGGCGACCTTATCGACCTTAGCTTTCAGTTACGGTACCGTTATGCCTTGTGCTTCTGCTTTCTTACTCATTACCTTATCGTTTCTTCTGATGGACGAATCAGTTGCTCACTAGTTGACATTACAGGTTAAATGTGGTTAGGAAAGGACTTTGTCCCAATAATACTTGCTGAAACTTTGATTGCCCTGAATGCTGTTCATAGAGGCACGACTACTTCTATTGTTGGAAGCCCTTTATTTCCTCTGGTAAACTCAAGGTCTTCCTTTTTAGCAATTCTTTATTAGCATGTCTTTGGTATTTCCAACCTTTTAAAGTGCCTGAGCGCTGCCCCTCGACCCTTCACGTCATCTCTTTCATTAAAGAGAGCAGATTAATCACCTCCAACTTACCTCTTCTACGAGTCTTCAACGATCAATTGATCCTCTTCTCGGGCCTTTGTCGGGGGCCCTCCTGTTGTCCCCTCAAGTGGGCCAATTTCACCTCAACTCAACCATCACGGGTGCATTCATGCTGGTTCATAGGCCATATGTGTCTGAAATCCTCTACTTGTCATATACTTTGATGTCTTCTGAGGGCGCTTTCCTGTTTCGCTATCTGGCCTCTTCTACTCCCTCATCTAATTCAGGCTCAGGTGTCAAAGGTTCACCTTCATGTCCCCTTCTATCCCTTCATCTAGTTCAGGTTCGGGCTTTAAGGATTCATTATTATGTTCCCTTCTATCCCTTCATCTAGTTCAGGTTCAAGCTTCAAAGGCTCATCATCATGCCCCCCGTCCACCCTTCATCTAGTTCAGGACCCGGCCATCTTGTAATCCTCGTTTTCCATTTTTGCAGAGCTGAACATGCACTCGCACTCACTCCTCCCCTCTCAATTTTTACCACTTTTCTCTCATTTTGCTTTATTTTCCTCAGTTTTTATTTTGCTCTCATTTTTCTTTATTTCTTACTTTATTTTCTCATGCATCTCTCCTTTTACTGCTTTCTTTCAATTTTTGCCTCTAAAACTCTTTTACAAATCTGGCTAATGGAAAAGGTGAACCTTATACATAAATTGGCCACAGATAGGTACAATGCTGTAGCCCTCATCTATCATTCTTACTATTTGGTATGTACTACTAAAACAGCTTAAAGGCAGTATCTTTCCTCTCTGACGGGAGCAGACATCACTTGACAGTGCTCTTAGTGGTGGATTCCTACTATGACCTTGACCACTATGAACCATCCCCGTGTCTTGTTGACCGGCTTGCAACTGTCCACATTATCAGGGTTGTATACTAAAAATTATGAATTTTATTTGGTTTTAGTATTTAATTTAATTTTAATAAAATTAATTTTTTATTTTATGATAATCTTAATGAGTAATATATGCAATATCATTTTTTTAAAATGTTATGCATGGATATCCTTTATTCCTTTTATTCTGTACAGTATTTAATCTGGTGTGCAGAGTACGGTTTAGACACAGAATATCAGATTATAAGTTATTGCAAAATATAAATTTTTGTTCACAATTTAGATAGAATTAAATAAACTATCGATACGACTATAATACAGAGTTTTAATAGACTTGTCTTAGTTACGAAAAACAGATAATAACATCGTCTATTGTTTCGATTCGTTGTGCTAGTACACTTTTTGTGTATTAAATAGAACCACATTAGGATAATTAATTTTATATTAACTATATAAATTAATTCGCACTCCAAGATTATTATGAGTGCTTATGCTCTCAATTTCAAAATAATAATTATTTGCGTATATTTAATATTCGTTATTTTGATTCATTAGATGGTACAATCTTTTATAGATCTATAGTTAAGGTGAGTTGGATAGCGGTATTAATTATATGGTGAATATTAATTATTGACGAAATTCACGTCTCGATTGTTTGGGATTAACGATACCCCCTTAAACAAATTTACAAGTTTTGACTGGGTCAAACCCTGCATGTGGATTTAATTATCCAGCTGTCAAATAAGTTAAGCAGAATGGCTTAAAGAATTTTAAAGATGTCGTTTGAATTAAATTGTCAAAAATTAAATTTAATTGACAAGTACCGAGAATCTTAACGTTGAGAGATGAGTCAAGTATTTAATAATATAAGCTCAATGCAAATTGATCTTGAGATTATGGCTAAGAGTACAGTTACAAATCTTTAGTGATATGAACTGTAATTTAGTATTTTATTAAAATTACATAAATCGCAATAAGATTTTCATAATTACAGAAACCATTGAATGGATATCTGGGTTACACTAGAAGTCTATGTCATAATTATTTCACAGGTCTCTGCTGTAATCTTATAAATATGCAGGTAGGCTGAACCAAATTCATAAGTTGTCGTTCAAGTCTAATCTCATCCAAGTTCTGCCAATTTCAGCTCTCGAAGGATCGTAACACACACTATGTTTGGGAATCGCATCGGAAATACAACAGAAGGTCTGACAGGAGCTTCAACTCGAAAAATCAGCATTCGTAGTTGAAGAATCGACCAAAAGGCATTCATCTGAATTAATGTTGGGAGATGGATTTTTATTTTGATCGTTCGATATTAAAAAGTTTTTATCAGCAGCCTATTTTGACAATTGCGCGTCTAATTTTATTATTTTAAAAATCGTTTACAAATCAATGATCATGGCAGTTTGCCTCTAACAATTAGTATAAGGACCATTTTGATTTTATTTACGGTTAATTAAAAGGTCAGGTAGATTTAGAACTGTGCTAATTTTGTTTTGTAGGCGTTTTAATTCGATTTTATGATTATTATATTAATCATGTTTGATTTAATGGTTAAATGATAATTATTATTTAATTTTTTAATCATGAGGGTTAATTGTGATAGTTTAAACTTTTTTAGTTTAAATATGAGCCTTCGAGACATAGATTTTCGATGTAAAATTTTTTATTTATTTTTATATATTATTTATAATACTTAAGAACATATTTAAATATTCAAAAACACGAAGAACAGGCGGCGACACCGGCGGCACCGCCAGTGGTTTCGTGTGGTTCGAGCCACGGATCACGGTGGTCTTTCCACGATTTTGCTACTATCTCTTCTGGTAAGTTTCTGCGGGTTTTATGCATTAAAAATAGCGGCGAAATAGGTGCCAAAACACTTGGAAAAAACCAACAAAAATAGGCACCACTGGCGGCTTCGTCGGCGGTGGTTTAGGGCAGTTTTGATGGCCTTTCGGGAAATTTTTGTAACTATTTTTGAGCAATTTTTTGGGTATAATACATCAGTATAACTAACTGAAAAAATAATCCAAAATAATGAAAAAATCAGAGGCAAAACAACCGTAAAATGGCAGGCAAACAGCGACTATTTTTGGGGATGGCGGCGAGCTGAACAACGAAATTTTTTGAGTTTTTTCGGGATTGTTTTCGAGACGTTCTTTAAGGCAACATATTGCTGGATATCAGTGCTAAAGACATGGAAAAACGAGAATCAAAACGACCAGAAGAAAAGATGAAATAAGCAGCAGCAGCAGCAGCAGCAGGCGACAGCGCTAGGTGTGCGGCGGCGGGGCCTTTTCGACGGCCATCAAAAATTATTTTTGAGCTATTTTCAAAAAATATATATATAGTCGAGAACATAACTCAAATGAGACGTCAAAAGCTGCCTAAAGTGGCGGCGTGTGGTGGCACCAATGGGCCGACGGTGGTGGCTGAATTTTGGGTCCCTCGATGTTATTTTTCTGATATGTCATAATCTACAGATAAATCAAGCGATCTCCCCAACTAGCTCGTAGGTAATGTAATTAATTCTGCGTGTTGACAGTAAAGCCTTCTTTCCCATCGGATATGATTAATTGCGGTATTATCAGTATGAACCTCCTTCATGGATAATTCTAAATAATTGTTAGTGTAGATCACTTCTCCATCTGAAAAGTTCATTGCGAAGCGATTGATTTGTGATTAGGTGGTAGTTAACACTTAACTGTAAATATTAGTAATCTCTCCATCTGAGTCACTGCTATTATTTACTGGACCAAAATTATGTCAGCTATTTAGTTTTACTTGGCATGGTCTGTTGCCTAAATAGTAAAATTAATAGAAATTGACCTATCTGGACAAACGATGGATAGTAAACGTCCTCCCATCGAGGCATACTATTCACAGAATACCAGAATATTGACGAATTTTTTTTAAAAAAAATAGTAGAGGGAACCAAATTTAAAATAAATTTAAGATTTTGCTCATCATAATTAACAGTTATTTTAATTATGCGATTCTCAAGATTAAAATGACTTTCAATCTACTTGCGACTATACTCAAAGAAAATAAACTAATGGGACCAAACCATGTAAAATGAAAAAAGAATTTCGACATCGTCTTAACTACTGAGTACTATAAATTTGTATAATCTGAGATTTATCCACCAATACCTGATAAAGGGATAATCGAACAGGAAACTCGAACTTATCAGAAGTGGTAAAGAGCTGATCATATGGTTTGCTATTACATTTTGGCTTCCATGTCAAATGTATTGCAGTATCAGTATCAGTCTATGTCTAGTCCATATGACATGATTATGAATCTCAAAGAAATGTTTGGGAATCAAAATCGTGCTGTTAGGCAGGTGGCCATGAAGTCTCTAATAAATACAAGCATGGCTGAAGGCACCCTAGTTATGAATCATATTTCTGAAGATGATCAGTCTTCTGAATGAATTAGAGATCCTAGAAACTGAGATTGATAGAAAAATTCAGGTCGATATCATACTCCAGTCACAACCTGATAGTTATAAGCAGTTCTACTCGAACAATTCCATAAATAAGCTCAACTTTTCATTGTCAAAACTTCTTAAATTACTTTAAGCAGCCGAGTGTGTTCTTAAGAAGCCAGATACTGTGCATATGGCTAAAAAGGTTCTTTTTCTAAGTTAAAAGACAAAAAGAAGAAAAAAGTTCAAAAATAGGGAGGCACAGGTCCAAAAGTTGCTAAGGGGCCAAAAACTGGTGTGAAGAAGCCGAGAGACAAGTGCTATCACTGTATAGTTTGGGCACTGAAAAAAGAAATGTCTGATTTTTCCCAGTAAGCTGAACAAGCTAGGTAATTTCTGTTCACTAATGGTTGAAACGTGTTTAGTGGTGTTATCTACTGGTACCTGGTGTATGATACGGGAGCCACTGATCATATCTGCAATTCTTTGCAGGAGTTTCAAGAAAATAGGCAGCTCAGTGATGAAAAAATTTACCTACATATGGGCAATAATATTAGGGTGGCAGCAGTTGCAGTACAAGATGTCACTCTCAGCTTTAGTAGAGATAGAATTTTAATTTTGAAAAATTATTTTTATATACCTTCAATTAGAAAAAATTTAATTTCAGTTTCTAATTTAATAAAGGGCAAATATTTTGTTCATTTTAATGACTCTATGGTTATTAAAAAAAATAAACGTTTTATTTATTCTGGTACATTGGTAGATGATCTGTATGTTATATCTCATATATCTCCTACACTACAACTAATTGAATTGAATAATACATTTAATTTACCATATAAGAGAAAAAAAATTTAATAAATCAAACGTTTCTCTAACACTTACACTTGGATCATATTAATCTAAAAAGAATAAATATATTGGTAAAAGATGGACCTTTGGGTTCATTGAAAAAGGAGATACTTTTAGTCTATGAGTCCTTAGAGGGTAAGATGACCAAGAGGCCATTTTCGGCCAAAGGCTATAGAGCTAAAGAACTATTGGAACTGGTTCATTCTTATGTGTGTGGTCCTATAACTATCCAGGTTAGAGGTGGCTTTGAGTATTTCGTCAGTTCCATTGACATCTACTCAATGTATGGATACATTTATCTGATGTACTGTAACTCTGAATACTTTGAAAATTTTAAAGAATTCAAGGCGGAGAAAGAAAAGCGTCAGGGTAAAACTATCAAATCACTACGATCCGACCGTGGTGAGGAGTATCTTTTTGGAGAGTTTAGGGACTACTTGTCGTCAGAAGAGATTATATCACAATTGACTGTACCGGGCACTCCGCAGCAGAATGGTGTAACATAAAGAAGGGAATATAAATCTTATGGAGATGATAAGGTCAATGATTAGTTATTCAAGATTACCCGATTTATTTTGGGGATTTGCATTACAGACAACGGATTATATTCTAAACTTGGTACCTTCTAAGTCAATACCTTCTACTCCCACAGAATTGTAGACTGGGCAAAAGCCTGGTTTGAGACATATTTGGATTTGGGAGTGTCCAACACATGTGATGAAAAAGAATGCGAGTAAGTTGGAACCAAGGACAGAGCTCTATTTCTTTGTGGGGTATCCCAAGGGAACGAATGGTGGTCTATTTTATAATTCTAAGAATCAAAAGGTCATTTTTAGCACCAATACTCAATTTTTAGAAGAGAATTATATTATGGACCACATGCCCAAAAGTAAAATTATTTTAAAAGAATTGAGAGTAAATACAAGTAGAACAGAAGAGAAACCACAATTCATTGATAACCCATTGCCTCATCGTAATGAGAGGATTATCGAAACAGGTGCAGATCATGATCAGGGTGCTACCATTAACAAGCCTGACGAGCATGTGAATAATGATGCACATGATTCAGATTCTACACAGCGTGTTACAGTTAGTACACAGACGCAGGTAGTGCCTCATCGTAGTGGGATGGTTATTTAACAACCCGATCGGTATATATACTTGGAAGAGTCTTTTAATAGGATCCTGATAGAATTGGATACTAAATCATGTAACTACAATGAAGCACTTCAGAACAAAAATACATATCTTTGGCAAAATGCTATAAATTCATATATGAAATTTATGTATTCTAATCAGGTCTGAGAACTTGTAAAACCACCTGAAGGGATAAAATTCATCGGATGTAAATGGATCTACAAGAGGAAGAGAGGAGCAAACGGAAAGGTTGAAATTTTCAAAGTTAGGCTTGTTGCAAAAGGGTTCGCTCAGAAAGAAGGGATCGAATATGAGGAAACCTTTTCGCCTGTAGCCATGCTTAAGTCTATCCGGATTCTCTTATCCATTACGACTCATTTCGATTACAGAGTTTAGCAGATGGATGTCAAGATAGTTTTTCTTAATGAAAATCTTAACGAGTGTATCTATACAGTACAACCAGACTATTTCATAGCAAATGGTCAGGAGCACATGTTGTGCAAACTTAAGATATCCATTTATAAACTTAAGCAGGCATTGAGGTCTTGGAATACTCAATTTGAGCAAGCCATAAAGTCTTATAGTTTTGATAAAAGTCCATATGAGTCCTGTGTATACAAAAAGCGTGACGTAAGCGTGGTGGTCTTTCTAGTACTTTATGTAGATGATATCTTACTCATTGAAAACAATGTGGGGGTGTATCTTTGGTAAAAGTATGATTATTTAGGCAGTTCGATATGAAGGACTTGGGAAAAGCCAGTCACATCCTTGAAATCAAACTTTTGCAAGATCAAAAACAAAGGATGCTGGGTTTATCACAAATAAAGTATATCGATGATATACTTGCTCATTTTAGTATGCAGAATTCTAAGAAATGATTTCTCTCTTTCAAGCATGGAATCACTATCCAAGAATTAGTATCCTAAGACACCTGATGAAATAGAGAAGATGAAGGTGGTTCCTTATACTTCGGCAATAGAAAGCCTAATGTATGCTATACTATGTACTAGACCCGACATCTGCTTTGTCGTTGCATGGTTAGAAGATATCAATCTGTCACGCCCCAAACTCCGGGTTACGTGAAACACCCAAAAACAACCATAAATAACACCCAACCCAATGTTATACTCTCAAAATAAAGCACACATGCATTAAAATAAATATCGCCCTCAGGCTTACAACACATGGTTCCAACACTTCTAACATTTAAGCATACATGGTTCAAAAGAAACAAAAGGAAGATCACAAATCTTTTGCCCCTCCTGCACCTTCAAATTAACCTGCGTGATCGGTACCTGAAAAATATTTCAAGTCCCACACCATGAGCCAAGGCACAGCAGAAACTAAACAAGCATGTGATATAAGCTAAACATACTAGCAGATGTAAAGTGTATGCAACGACTCACCCGAGTCTCAAAACAAGTTTGAAAATAGTTTTGTACACATACGAATATGCTACAATGCTTTACATGAAAAGATCAACTCCTACGAGCCTCGACTCTCACGAGCCACACGCAACAGTTCTATAGAAACACAGTGATACACACCCATCACAAGAATTTTCTCGGACTCTCACCGAAGGACCATAACCCCAACTACTACACCGTTAAATGAAGTTAACCTATACAACACATATAACACTCGTGACACACGCGACTCACACGACACAACACATGCATCCTGTACAACATACCACGAGCAACATACACACACATACCTCTTTACGACCACGTTCCCATCCTTTAGATACCTGCACATAAAAGCATTATTAGGACCACTTTTCCGTCCATCTAATTTACACACACATACATCTTTAGGATCACATTTTCATCCTTCAGACTCACACGTAAAGTGCATCGTTAGGACCACGTTTTTGTCTCTTCGATTTCTATGCGTACACACATGCAAGGTTAACTAGAGTTAATATATATCGAACCCCTTTTCTGCCCCCGTTAACTAAAGCTGGCACTCACCGAACCACTTTTTTGTCCACGGACTACTTTTCCGTCCATAGACTACTTTTCCATCCACGACACATCGGACCACCTTTTTGTCAACGGGACATTGGACCACGTTTCTGTCCGCCCATATAACCATACACACATACGTGCTACAAAAACCAGAGTTTTAGATACCACATGACCACATATCCGTCCTGCAACATGCATAATAAAAACTAGAGTTTTAAATGCACATAACCACATAAAATACAATGTTTCACATAACGACGTCACATAATCTGCCACGACATAACATGCCACACAACCCGACATCCACTCCCCGGGACGACCCGTCTTCTTACTCGAATGACCAACAACGAGAAACCAATACCCAACCCGGAAGCCAACACTTGAACCTCCCGCAGAACAGTTCTCACCAAAACCCCACCTTCAAACGAATAACGGACCCACACGTCCCGCACATTACCACCGCGCATACAACCGTGCTCTAACCATTCGCATCTAACCATGCCCGTCACCCCCGAGGATGACATCTTAACAAATACCCAAGACCACGACCCGACCCCCGAAGCCACCACACAATCAACCGAACCCCAAAAAGAATCTAATAGTATTTCAGTCGACTAATCCCATATATCAATCAACCGAATATCATTGAAAACCAATTATAAACCAAAGACCCAACCACCAAACCACAAACAACTAGCCCAGGACTTCAGTCGACTGGACCTCAACCTCGAGTAGACTGAAAACACACTGGAAAACCCAAAAATCCAAAACAGAAGCATATCAGTCGACTAACCCCCCAGGTGCAGTCGACTGACCTCTTAAACTCAAGATCTAGTCGACTAACCCAGGCAGAAACCACGTTTGTGCTACGGGTTCAACCCTCCAAACCTCGAATTGAAGCCTCCAAACTCCCATCCAACACCCTCGGACCCACACACGTCCAAGCCTAACACCAAAGCCTCGAAAAAAACACCCGAAACACGATTTCATACATTGAAATCGACGAAAAATAATTTTCAAACCAAAACCCAACTTTTGAAACAAAATCAGATTTCAAGCATTTTAACAGGTAGAAATGCATACAATTACACGTAGTACCCTTATACGACATGAGAGTCTAGGATCCTACCTCGGTGAGTTAAAAACTTAACGTCTCGATCCACGTGAAAAATCAAATTTTACCGAAATAAAATAATCTGGATGAACGCGTAGCCCCCGATGCCAATAGCAGGAATTCGCTGTTTGATCGTCAAAAATCGAGGCTCGGACCCCCGAGAAATTAGAGAGAAAATAGAGCCAAAAAAGAGAAAACTTAGTTGAAAAACTTAAAAAATATCTTTTAAAAATATCTAACGTCAGATATTTATAGGCTCTCAAGAAAATATATGTTTTTAAACAAAAAAATAAATCACAACGTCCAACGGCCCCGGGAACCAACCCCACATGCATATCTAAACTCGATCATGCATAAAAATGCATATAAAACATGCTATCACGTAAACGGTAAACATGCATCGAAAAACGCTGAAAAAAGAAAGCGGGTCAGGGTCTCACACAGTCTAACCCAAGGCAAGAGTATTAGACTGTAGTAAAGAATATAATCAAGTAACTGAAAAGTACTAAAGAATATATGTTAGTTTACTAGACAAACAATCTAATACCTTTAAGATACACAAACTCAGATTTTCAATCAGACAAAAATTTCTGTAAGTCTACCTCAGGATATGTGTTTATCTTGGGAAGTGGAGCTATAAGTTGGAGGAGTATCAAGCAGTCCTGCATTACTGATTCTACCATGGAGGCTGAGTACGTGGCAGCTTTTGAAACAGCCAATGAGGCCGTTTGGCTCAGGAACTTCCTGTTGGATCTAGATGTGGTGCCTTCAATTCAGTTGGCTATTATACTTTATTGTGACAATAGCAGAGATGTTGCAAACTCAAAGTAGCCAAGAATCTACAAGAAAGAAAAACACATTAAGCATAAGTATCACATGACATGAGAAATTGTACAAGAGATGATGCTGCTGTGACTAAGATTGCATCAAAAGACAACCTTACAAATCATTTTACAAAGAGCCTGCCGGCTAAAACTTTTAATAGTCATGTAGAGGGTATGGGAATCAGATGTATGGCAACATAATTTTGAGTATAAGTGGGAGATTGTCAGAATTGTATACTAAAAATCATGAATTTTATTTAGTTTTAGTATTTAATTTTATTTTGATAAAATTAATTTTTTATTTTATGAGAATCTTAATTAGCAATGTATGCAATATCATTTCTTTAAATATTATGTATGTATTTCTTTTATTCTGTACAGTATTTAACCTAATCTGTAGAATACAACTTACACACAGAATATCAGATTATAGGTTCTTGCAGAATATAAAATTTTGTTCATAATTTAGATGGAATTGGACAAACTATCGGTACGACTGTAGCACAGAGTTTTAATAGGCCTGTCTTGGTTACGAGAAACAGATAATAGCTTCGTCTATTGTTCCGACTCGCTGTGCTAGTACACTTTGTGTGCATTGAACAGGATCACATTTGGGTAATTAATTTTATACTGACTATATAAATTAATTCACACACCAATGTTATTATGAGTATTTATGCTTTTAATCCTGAAATAATTATTATTTGTGTATATTTAACATTCGTTATTTTGATTTATTAAAAAGTGCGATCTTTTATGAATCTATAGTCCTGGTGAGTTGGATAGCAATATTAATTATATAGTGAATATTAATTATTGACGAAATTTACGTTCCAATTGTTCGAGATTGACGATACCCCATTAAGGAAGCTTATAAGTTTTTAATAGGCCAAACTCTACAGGTGAATTTAATTATCTGGCGGTCAAATAAGTTAAGCAGAAAGGTTTAAAGAATTTTAAAAATGCTAATTAAATTAAATTATCAGTAATTAAATTTAATTGACAGGTATCGAGAATCTTAACATGGAGAGATGAGTTAAGTATTTAATAACAGGAGCTCAATGTTAATTGGTCTTGAGATTATGGCTAAGAGTATAATTACAGGTCTTTAGTAGGATGAACTGTAATTTAGTGTTTTATAAAAATTACAGAAACTGATGCAAGGTTTTCATAATTATAGAAACCGCTGAGAAGTTTGCATATTTGCAGAAAACGCTAAAAGAGTATCTGGGTCACACTAGAAGTTTATGTTATAATTACTCCGCAGGTCCCTGTTGTAACCTTATAAATGTGCGAGTAGACTGAACTTAATTCATAAGTTGTTTTTCAAGACTAATGTTGTTCAAGTTCTGCTGGTTTTAGTTCTCGAATGATCGTAACCTACACTACGTTCGGGAATCGCATCGAAAATACAGTAGAAGGTCTGGCATGAGCTTCAACTCGAAAAATCAAAACTTGTAGTTGAAGAATCGACTAAAAAGTATTCATCTGAATTAACTGTGGTGGCACGAATGTTTATTTTAAACGTTCGACTTTAAAAAAAATTATCTGGAGCCTGTTTCGGCGATTGCCCATCCAATTTTTTTTTTTTTTTAAAAATCGTTTACAAATCAATAATCTTGGCAATTTGCATCCAACAATTTGGTTTAGATAGAAATGGGATGACCTTATCATCAATGAGATCCTAAATTTCATGGCGGAGTCTCAGACTATTGTCGATTGGGTGTCCGTGGCTCTAATGGTATGAGTAATATTGGGAGGGATCGTAGCGTGGTGGTAAAGGGTTAAGAGGTGGCATTGAATCAAGAAGCATTATCAGCTCTTTCCCTACAAGTCGATTCTAAGCCGTGATTCGAGAAATATTAAGGGGAATGAAAACTCTCCTTAGCATTTTCAGCTGCGACAACTAGTTTTTGGGATGAGGTGATGAAGGTGAAAAACTCGGTTGAACTGATTCAAGGTTTAAAAAATTCACCTCGTTAGAGCGAGATACGAGGTTAGTGGAAGAAGTGGGATGATTATAGTTGTTGGATAGGTAAGGTCTTCTCGACTTTTGGCTCTGCTCGGCCTCATCGATATCACCAGATTGAATTGCATCTTCTATCTAAATCTTGGCATCAAAAAACGACTCAAATGCCAAGCGCAATTGTGTTATCAGATAACGCTTCAATAGGGACTGACTATTCTTAACTACAATCCTCACATGTTCCTTTTCTGTTAGTCGATTTGTTATTTCAACGGCCTTTTCCCTTCACCTAGTCTAAAAGTCCAAAAATGACTCTCTGCTTTCTTGACAAGTGGTCTTCAGCTCTCGAGTTGTTACATCTAACTGAACGTTGTAAATGTATTAGCTGATGAAGGCGGTGGCAATGTCTTCCCACGTCCTAATTTTTGAAACATCTAGGGAGAGAAACCATTTCTAAGCTGTCACTCCATTTCTAAGCTGCCCAGAGAGTGACAGGTGGAACAACTAAGCCTTTAACTGGTCATCAATACCCATGGGAGCAAGGGTACCAACATATTTTCTCAAATGTATCCGGGGGTCTCTAGTCCCGTTAAACTTCTCCGTATCTAGCATCTTAAACTTTTTCGGCAGCTTGGTGTTTAGGAACAAACATAGTCCCTCCACATCTAGCATGTATTCTTCGACCCATTTCGCCTTCATTAGAACTTTTTCTATCCTCTCAATCTTATTCACCAGCATGAATTCCTTGGATTGAGCAGTATTTTCTTCCTTAACTACAGCCTGACGGGGAATGCGAGGCTGTGCAGCAACTTGTGGTCCATCATAACCCTAATTATCGTCCTAAAATTCTTCTCTGTTATCATTCGGGTCATCTAGCTGCTCATTTACCCCTGGCAAGCGAGCCAGGATTGCCTGAATCTAGGCCTGACACTAGTTATAAACCTGTGTCTAATGTTCGCTTGCCCTATGTATCTCAATAATTTTCCTCATCAAGGCTGTCAAATTCACTTCATTTTCTACCATTTCTAATGGTTCTGCGACCTGTTCAGATACTCTGTAAAGTCTTCATGTAGTCAACCTGGCCTAAATGCATATAGAATACAGTTCTTTCAACTCAATGATTTGTAACTGGAACAAACCTGTGACCCGAAGAGGAGGGGAGAAGCAAGTATTAGAAGTTTCTCGGATAGAACCCCAACAAAGACAGCAAACCTTCTAAGCTGGCACGACAAGTTGCGAGCAGATATGGAAGGATGCCTTGACTAAGCCCCAGACCAACAAAAAACCAAAAAAGACGTTATGGTTGCCAAAACCCCAAAAGAAAAGCCCAAAAGCCCAACTAACACTATACAAGAAAAAACCTCGAGAGAGCAGCTAAACACGGATTCTAAGGAAAAAATCGGACATACTTTCGAGAGGAAAACTAATCTAAACCAAACAAGACCCTAAGCCAAAACCCGTCCAGGGGCCCGGGGTTAAAGAGCTAATCTAAACCAAACAAATGATCTAAAGCAAAACACGAGCGGAGCACCAGGAGGAGAACTATCCTAACCCAACAAAGGTTCTAAAGAATGCTCAAAACTTCGGGCAGAGCCCTGTGAGGAATATAGACCTAAGCAAAACCAAGGGTACTAAACCAACAGTCTGGGTAAAGCCCCGAGAGAGAGAAAGCTATTCTAAACTAACAAAGGGTCCTAAACCAAAACCCCAAGCAGAGTCTTGGGCAGAAGGTCGAGATCCTAATACAAACAAAGGTTAAAACTAATACTCGAGTAGAAACCCGAGAAGAAAACTATCCTAAAGCGGACAAAGGTTTAAAGAAAACTCGGGCAAAACCCTGGGAGGAAAACTATCCTAAACCAAACAATCAAGCAAAGGTCTTAAACAGATACAAACAAAATATCCAATTAAATAAAAAACACATAATTCTACTGATTTAGTACCTAATAGAGGGTTCTAAGCTACTATATACAGAAAATCCAGTTTGATCAGCACTTTAGGTACCTTTTGAATAGAGTCAAGAATATGCCTCTCATGCTTGGTGCGATACAAAACATGGTCAAAAGGTGCGCAATAACTCATTTGCCGGACCTGTATAAGCGTACGGCTAAAGGGCTTACCCATCTTTCCGACATAGCCCCGAGACAGTAGTAAATTGACCATGGAATCGAGTCAACCAAGCAGAAGGATGAGAACGATACAAATGCGTGCAAGAATGCAAATAAGAAAGTCAAAATAAGAACCAATAATATTTTCAAATATAACCCTCTTATTGAATTTTGTAAACCAGTCCCCAGCAGAATCGCTAGAAAATACTGTGCCGTTGAAATTTTGAGTTTAATTCAAAAAATATGAAATTCAAGGGTTATTTTGAAGAAAAGAATTTAACACATTGAAAATCAAAAGATTTTAAAAACTCTTTTTGTGAAAAATAGAGTCGGCACTTGATTTTTGAGCAAAAATAAGAAAAATAAAAAATAAGCCACTGATCTTTAAAACGTTTAACTTGAGAAAACAAGGATGTAGGGGCTAAGGTATATAGAACATCCAAAATAAGAAAATAGCATAGCATAGGTATATAAAACACCAAACAAAGCATAAAAAAAATACTAAGTCCTAAGGCATGCAAAATCTATACTAAATGATACATGATGAAAGCCGCATGTGATAAACAATGATTAGAAGATGCTATCAATTTCTTCGAACTAACAAACCCTAACCAGAATACTAAATAAGCATAACATGGTTCTAAACAAAAGAGAAATAAACTCCAAAGTTCTCTAAATCCTAATCATACTAGAAATACACTACAAATCGCATGCTGGTAATTAACAAAATACTGTAAAGAGGATGAATAGGCCACTGGAACCGAATTAAACTTATTGGAAATGAATAAAAATTGCGACTGTAACATATGAATGTAGCAGTCACAAGCATAGTGGGACGGAAGTGTTCGGGTGCAACATTAGTTGTTGCGACCGCGAGAATGTTAGTGCCATAAAGCTGTGACCGCAACATTGAAGGTTGCGACCGTAGTGTCTTGAGGCACTATCTTACTAAATTTTGAAGGAACAGTGTGCTGAGTGTGAATGTGTGATGCATTTATGACCTAAAACAAAAATATAGAAGTATACCGTTACTATTTCAACCAAAATGCTATAAAATCATGAAGAGTTTGATACTAACTACAACCCTAGAACCAAGCATTCAACAATAAAATATGCAAACAACGTAATTGAAACAACAAAATTCAATGACAACAAACTATAAAAATAAACAACGAACTACGAATAAGGAGAGTGACATATGAATGATCCGATAGAAATGACAATCAAATTAAAATATGAAAATATGCGACTAGAACATACGAATAACAAGTTGAATAAAAATAATAAATATGCAAATAATAATGTTGAAATTAGAAATTTAACTCTACCTCTCCACGGGGATAGAAGGTGTATAGAGGGAAGTGTCAGGGATCATGCAAATATACCTGTAACGTGGTATCCGAGTGTATCCTCAAGTCATGGGGATGCAATGATCATTCTTTCAATCCTCGAGAAATGCTCCAATTCCAGTATCGGGAGTAAAAGGGCAGCAGCACAGGCTGAGGGTGAGTAATTCGACTCACAGAGTATCGACGTCTCCAATTCATCTTCCCAAAGTAGTACCGAAGTTACGTTTTTATAGAAAATGCCACCCAATGGTATGGTAACACGTTCAAAGCTCAGACTGGGCTCAAAAAGGTTACGGTCACCACCTTCAAAGGTTGCAACCATGATGATCAAGGTTGCAACAGTAACAAAGTTTAGAGTTTCCAAGAGATTCACATTGCGGTCGCAAAAATCAACATAACGGTCGCAAGGTCTAAAGGTTGCGGATGAATTACATGGGCCAATGAACAACTAGGTCGCAAGGTTTGAAGGTTGCGACCTCAAGGTTCAAGAATAGTGATCTTCTGGTTTGATTTCAAAGAGTATTGGATTCGGATTGCTTCCCGGTGATCGTTTAGAAATATCATCCCACTCGATTTTCATCATTGGATTCACCCGGATAAGCGTAAGATTTTGCGGGGTCAAATTAGGGTGTCTACACAGCCCAAAATGAGTTTGACTTGGATTTTGCATGAATCGGGATAACAAGCTTGCAGCATACACGATATCTGGTCTTGTAGCCATCAAGTACAATAAGCTTCCAACCAAACTTCTATAAAGAGATGCATCCACTTCTTTGCTTCCATCTTCTTTTGATAACTTCTCATTGGCAATGAAGGGAGTAGCAACCGGTTTGCAATCTTTCATTTTATACTTTTCAAGAAGAGTTTTTAAATACTTTCTTTGACAAATAAAAACACTTCCCTCCTTTTGAAAAATTTCAATGCCCAAGAAATAATGTAAGAGTTTCAAATTACTCATTTCATATTTTCTCATCTCTCTTTTAAAATCTTCAATCATCTTCTCATCATTACCGGTAAATATCAAATCATCAACATAAAGTGAAACAATAAGAATACCGGTCTTACCTTACCTTTTGATGTACAAGGTTGGCTCACTTTTTCTTCTTTGAAAGCATTTTTTATTAAAATAAGCATTAATCTAATGATATCATGCTCGGGATGCTTTTTTTAATCCATACAAAACTTTCTTCAACTTGTACACTTTTTCTTTCTTGTCTTTACAACAAAGCCTTGAAATTGACCAACATACACTTTTTCATTCAAAGCACCATTCAAGAATGTCGATTTTACATCAAGTTTGTGCAAAAATCATCCTTTTGAAGCCTTTAAAGCAATAAAAATTCTAATAATATCAAGTCGAGTTACCGGTGCAAAAGTTTCTTGAAAAATCAATTTTGGGTTGTTGAGAATACCCTTTTGTTACAAATCTTGCTTTATTCTTTTGAATGGAACCATCCAAGTTGAACTTTGTTTTGAAGATCCACTTCACACCAATTACTTCTTTGTCTTTTGGCCTCTCTACCAACTTTTAAGTATTGTTCTTCTCAATCACATGAATTTTTTCTTCTATGCTTCTTCTTTAATGGCTTCTTCAAAGCTCTCCAATTCAACAACGCAAAAATTACAACTTGCATAAATATCACCACAACTTCTCATTTTTCTTGGAGTTGAACTCGGAGAAGTGGAACTTGAGCTTGAAGGAGAGGTTGGTGGTGAAAGAATAGGTGATATTTGTTGTGTAGCTTTAAGAACCCCATCATCTTCATTTTCTTGAGCTTTCGATTCTTCAATGAAAACAACAACTTGATCTTGAACTTTCTCTTCCTTTCAATCCCCAGATGCTTCTCATCAAAGATAACATCTCTACAAATAATTACCTTATTTGTCTTCAAATTGTTGAGTCTATAGCACTTTAATTGTGAGCTATAACTCACAAAGATGCATTTTTCACTAGTTTCATCAAGCTTGTGCCTTATTTGTTTTGGGACATGAGCATAACAAATGCAACCAAACACTTTGAAGTGATTCACGGATGGTCTCCTTCCACTCCAAGCTTCAAATGGAATTTTGTCTTCTACGGCTTTTATAGGACATCTATTCATCAAATAGACCGCCATATAAACAGCTTAACCCCAAAAAGATTTGGGTAGCCCCATCTCATATGGCATTAACTTGGCCATTCTTTCTATAATTCTATTCTTTCTCTCTGCCACTCCAATTTGTTGAGGAGTATACCCAACCGTTAGTTGTCTTTCTATGCCAAAATCTTTACAAAGTTTGTCAAATTCATTGGAGTTGTACTCTTCACCTCTATCACTTCTCAACACTTTTAAAGAGTATCTCTTTGCCTTTTAACAAGACTTTGAAATTCTTTAAAGATAAAAAAATGCATCAAATTTATGTCTCATGAAATACACCCAAGTCATTCTTATAAAATTATTAACAAAAATAATAAAGTACTTGTTACTTCCATGAGTTGGTATATCCATAGGCTCGCACACATCGGTATGAACAAGCTCCAAAAGTACTTTAACTCTAAACACCTTTTCTTTTGAAAATGCCTTCTGGTGATGCTTTCCAAGTGCACAGCCTTCACAAACTTGCTTCACCTCTTGAATAGTTGGCAACCCATAAATCGTGTTCCTTTGTTGAAGATTCTTTAAGCTTTGAAAGTTCAAGTGCCCAAATATTTTATGCCAAAGCCATGACTTATAAAGTATATACATCTTCAATGCCATATTTTTCACATATTTGAAAATGAGAAGAAAGCTTCTATTTTTTCCCATCTTAATTTTTGCCACAACTTGACTTCTCTCTCCTTTGTTATAAATTTTGCAAGAGTTTTCTTTAAAATGAACAAAGTATCCTTGCTCAACAAGTTGCCCAACACTTAACAAATTTTGCTCCAAATCTAAAACTGGCTAGTAGAACATCATTGATGTTTCTTGTACCATTTTTTGTCTTCACAGCAATAGTACCCTTGCCCTTTGCTTGGACTAAGGCACCATTTTCTATATCCACTTGAGAATTGAAGGAAGTATCAACTTTTTAAAAAATACACTCATCTTCGACCATGTGATTGCTACACCCACTATCAACAAACCATACATAATTCTTTTACTTTGATGCCGATTGACAAGCATAAAATAAGTTCCCGTCACATTGTTGCTCTTCCGAAAAATTGGCTTGTTGATTATTGTTGAATTGAAAATTCTTCTTGACATGTCCAAATCTGTTACAATTATAACAATGTGGCTTTCTCCAAAACCAACAATCTTTATTAACATGACTACTTTGTTTACAAATTACACATCTTCGTTGAGTGAACTCCTCATTTTCTCTTTTTGGAAAATTATTTCATTGAAAATTATTTCTTCCTAATCCTCTTGCATTTTTACCCCTCCTCCATGTCTTCCACCTTTTGAAGATTCTCATTTAAATCGTTAATTACTTGAAACTTCTTTTTCATGGGTTTTAAAAGAACTAACATTGAGTTTAGATTAAAAGGCACTTTCAAAAGACTTGACGGATTGCCTATTTAATCTCTTCTCAAAAGTTTTAGTTGAACCCATCAATTCTTTAATACTCAAAGTGGAAAAATCTTTAGTCTTTTCAAACACCACGACAATAGGATTATACTTCTCTGACTGCTGGACAATTTGTTTAAAAAACAAAAATATTAAAAGAAAACGGGTTTTAAAAACTATTTACAACTTCTGTAATATAAACAGATATTACATATATATATATATATATATATATATTAAACAAGAAGATTCTGTATAATGGAAAAAGAACTGTTTATTTTTAAAGAACAGAACCAATAAAAATTAAAAATAAAAAAATACTATAGAAATTCTACAAACAAAAGAACAGAAATTAGTATTCTTACAATACTGTTGGATTGAAAAAAGAAGACAGATAATTGATTGAGTCAAGCGTTTGACGCTGTATTCTTAAAGCAAAATTCGACGTCGCCTCGGTGCTAGCAAAATTTAGATGTTTGCCTCCCAGAATAAAATAATCACGTGTGCAGCAGATGCACTACTGCATGCGCACACAGCGCAACAAAAATGCCTAGAAGTCTCTCTGTAATAAAGCAAAATGACGGGAAGGAAAAGAGAAATCTGAAGATTGAATGATTCGAAATAGAGGAGGGATAACCTTTAAAAGGCAGTGGAAGTCACTTTTTGCAATTGTCGAACAGGTGCAAGCTACACCGTTTTCTAGTTCGATCATACCTGAACCGGTGTGAAAGTTTAAAAAAATAATCGTTGGCCTGAACCGCGGTTCTTAATGAAAAGAATTGAAGGAGAAATTAATTAAATTAATTAATTATTGAAATAAATTTAGTCCAAAAATTAAAGATGGACCGACCCAGAAGCCTGCACCCACAACTCACGACCCACGGACCACGAACCTAGGCTCGAGCCTGAGCCTGGCCCAACTCGAAAAGGCCAGCTAGTCGGTCGGACAGACGGCGGCGACACGCGCGCGCGTGTGTGGTTGGATTGGACCCAAACCCTCACTTGGGTAAGTCCTCCCCCATCCACAAAACTTGATACCCCTTGGGGCACAAATTTAAATTTCAACTTGAGTCTTATATGCTCCTTAACTTTTCATCTCCTAAGCAATGTGAGACAAGATTCTCAAACCCAATTTTTCCAACTTCAAGCTATCATCTTTGGAGTTCAATATTGCCAAAGTAATTATATACATTAATAGTTCACATGTAATTACACAAATTACCTTCACACATCCACATTAAATATAATGTGAATCTCAATCTAAAAATCCTCAAAGATCATCAAAAATAAGCTTTAAAAAACTTTAAAAGCCATTTTCCCAGCAATCCCCAACATGAATGAGATTTGGCGCAACAAACTAAATGGAGTTTAGAACAAACATTCAAGGAATATAGAGAGTTCAATTGAGAATTCCTTGCATAGGATAGGTAGCTTTTGGCCTTGAACCTTCCCTCGTGATGCCTTGAACTGTTTATCCGTTTGTGTAGACCAAGACAATAGAATTAACACAAGGTCTTTCCAAACGCAATTGATTCTCATGGTTGTGCCTATTTTGGCCCTAGACCATTCTTGATTTCATGAGTGCTGCCAGAGAGTGTAGCCTTAGCATTCTCACAAAAATAGCCCATTCTCACTTGCAAAGGTGATTCTTATTAAGAGTATTCTGCTATACCCCACTTAAAATTTTAAGAAATAAAAATCATTAAAAGCATAGCTTAACCTAATAATACTACATGTATCACTGTACTATCATAGGAATGGGTAGAAGATTTTATCTCCACAATGATGATACTAAGTCACACACAATTTGTTTGTCTATTTGAACCTAGATCTTGAAAACTTCAGTCAGCTAGGTTGGATTGCCATTAAAGCGACTCTTAATTCATAGACTTTAAGCCCATTCCCCTCAATGAACGATTTACTTGCTCTCCACTCAAGCCTTTAGTTAACGAATTCACAATATTGTCTTCAGACTTTATATATTCAATGATAATTATTTCACTCGAGAGTAAGTGTCTTACGTTATTATGCTACGACGTATATGTCGAGACTTACCGTTATAAATATTACTCTGTACCCTTCTCATTGCCGATCGATTGTCACAATGTATACAGATGGCTAACACATGTTTCGGCCACATAGGAATGTCCTATAAGAAGTGATGGAGCCAGTCAGCCTCTTCTCCAACTTTGTCTAAAGCTATAAATTTATATTTCATTGTTAACCTTGCAAATACGTCTATTTAGACGATTTTCACAACGCATCTGCACCACCTAAAGTCAAAACGTATCCACTAGTAGATTTTGAGTCATTTATATCCGATATCCAATTTGCATCACTATATCCTTCCAGTACTGCCGGATATCTTATCTAATATAATCCAAAATTTTAGGTATATTTCAGATATCTTAGTACTCTGACAGTTGCCTTCCAATGGTCAGTCCCAAGATTACTATTGTACCTACTCAGTTTACTTATAGCACATGCCAAGTTGGATCTCGCACAATTCATTAAGTACATGAGACTTTTAATAATACGAGAATATTCTAATTGTGATATACCTTTACATGTATTTTTGCATAAGTGGAGATTCATATCTACAGATGTCCTAACAATACGAGTATCATTTTTATTATACTTCTCAAGTATTTTTTCAATATAATGGGAATGAGATAAGGCGTATCCATCAGATGTTCTAGTGATCTTCATCCATAATATTACTTTTGCAATTTTCATATCTTTCATGTCAAACTTTTTATTCAATATTTTCTTGGTAGTTTTAATAACGACATTATTACCACCTAAGATGAGTATGTCATCAATATATAAACAAATAATGACATATCCTTTGTCAGTGTCTTTCATATAGACACATTTGTCACATTCATTTATTCTGAAATTATTTGACAGCATTACATTGTCAAATTTTTTTAGTGTTTGCTTTGACCCGTAAAGAGATTTAACAAGCTTACAAACTTTTTTCTCTTGTCCTAGAACTACAAAACCCTCAGGTTGCTTCATGTAGATTTCTTCATTTAAATCACCATTCAAGAAAGTTGTCTTCACATCCATCCGATGCATTTTTAAATCAAATAATGTTGCTATAGAAATCAACATTCGTATGGACGTTATTCTTGTTACAGGTGAATAAGTGTTAAAAGTAATCCACTTCCTGTATCCATTGACTACAAGCCTGGCCTTGCATTTTTCTATTGATCCATCTGTTCTCATCTTTTTCTTGATTATCCATTTATATCCAAAAGATTTACAACTAGGTGAAAGATCCATCGGTTCCCAAATATAATTTTGTAATATAGATTTAGTTTCACTATTAATTGCCTCGTTTCACAGAGGTGTATTTAGGGAGGACATTGCTGCCTTAAAAATTTGAGGTTCATTTTCTAACAAAAATGTTAAAAAATTCGGACCAAAAGATTTGAATGTTTTAACTCATTTACTACACCTAGGTTCATCATCCTCTCTCAATCCTTGATCCTCATCTTTTACTAGACCACTGCCTACTACAATATCATAAGTTCTTTTAAGAGAACTTATCTCTTGTGTGGATTTGCACAGAAATACATGTTCAAAGAATGTTGCATTTCTATATTCAATAACTGTATTTACTTGAATCTCATAATTATCACTTCTTTGTATAAAAATCGATATGCACTATTATTATTTGCATATCCTAAAAATATACAATTAACAGTTTTCGGTCCTATCTTGATCCTTTTAGGATCAGGAACCGCCACCTTAGCTAAACACCCCCACATTCTTCAAAATTTGTAACAAGATATTCAACCATTTCATAATTCATACGAAGTCTTATTTATTTTTCTTATGGGGTATTTTGTTGAGAATGTAATTGGCAAAAAATATTACTTTTTTCACAAATTCTGAGGTAACCCAAAATTAATTAGTAAAACATTCATTATTTCTTTTAAAGTTTTATTTTTTCGTTTAGCAATTTCGTTTTGCTTTAAAGTATAGGGAGCTATTGTTTGATGAATAATTTCATATTGTGAACAAAACTCACCGAAAGGTTATTCATATTCACCTCCCCAATCACTCTTTATGGCTTTAATTTTTATGTCAAGCTGGTTCTCAGCTTTTGTTTTATACAATATAAAACTTTTTAAGATTTCGTTTTTGCTTCAAATACATGTAACAGTACGTAGTACAATCATCTATAAAAGTAATAAAGTACTTTTTGTCTCCTCGTGTTTAAACAAATTTCAAATCAAAAATATCGCTATGAATTAAAGCAAGAGGCTCAGTACTCCTTTTCACCGATTGAAAAGGTGTTTTAAATAATTTTGCTTCTACATAAGTTTAACATTTATTAGTAGAATCAATATTAAATTTAGGGTAATAATCCACGTTAATTAATCTACGTAAAGATTCAAAATTAACATGACCTAATCTACCATGCCAAATAAAAGAAGACTCAAGTAGGTAAGCAGAAGATGTATTCTTATTAAATTTAGGCATAACTGTGAGTACATTGAGCTTAAACAGACCATCGGACATGTACCCTTTTCCTACGTACATTCCATCCTTAGTACAAATTTGTCAGATACAAAGACCAATTTGAAATCATTCTTGCTTAGCAATGGTCCTAACACAAGATTTTTGTGTATCTATGGCACATACAGGACATTGTTAAGTGTCACTTCCTTGCCCGATGTCATTTTCAAAACAACCTTGCCTTGTCCTAAAACCTTTGCAGTAGAAGAACTTTCCATGAATAGTTATTCTTCGCCAGCCACTGATTGATAAGTGGTGAACATTTTATTATCAGCACACATATGTCAGGTTGCACTTGTATCCACCCACCACTCCTTGGGGTTTGATCCCACCAGATTGACCTCGGATACCACAGCCACTAAGTTCATCTTAGGCACGTCAGAAGAGAGATTCTGTATTTCAGATATATTGGCCTGAGCATGCTTTGGCCTCTTTGAGGCACCACCTTAGTCTTTGCAACTTCAATAATCCTTCGCACGATGGCCTAGTTTATCGCACACGAAGTACTTCCCCTTGAATTTCTTCGAATCAGCATCATTGACCCTTTTGTTTTGATTCTTTCGCTTCTTTCCTCTCTAAATGTGTTCCACTACATTTGCCTTTGCCTTGAACTAAAACCCCAAATTTTCTTTTTTCTCATAACAGCGATTATCCTCCTCAATCCTCAATCTTCAACTTGACTATCAAATCTTCAAGTCACATTTATTTGCGTTTATGCTTTAGGTGGTTTTTGAAATTCCCCCAAGATGGTGACAGCTTCTCTATAATAGCCGCCATTTGAAAGGATTTATTTAATGATATTCCTTCTGCATGAATCTCATGCAATATTACTTGAAGATCTTGGACTTATGACTGTCTTGGAGTTTACCATTAAATATTTGAGGAAACATCCGACAACGAATTTCTTCTTGCCAGCGTCTTCTATATTATATTTTTTATTAAAGGATTCCCATAACTCCTTGGCAGTCTTCATTGGACTATATACGCTATATATATACAACGTGTTGTCCAAACTGTTGAGGATGTAGTTCCAGCATAAAAAATTTGCATGCTTCCAAGCTTCAACTGCGGATAAAACAATCACGTGTGCAGCAGAAGCACTACTGTATGCACACACAGCGCAACAAAGACGCCTAGAACTCTCTCTGTAATGAAGCAGAATGACGGGAAGAAAATAAGAAATTTGGAGAATGAATGATTCGAACCGGAGGAGGGACGTCTTTTAAATATGCAGTGGAAGTAGCTTTTTGCCATTGCCAAACATGTATAGGTGCAAGCTACACTGTTTGCCGATTTGGTCACACCCAAACCAAAGTGAAGGTTTAAAAAAATAACTGTTGACCAGAGCCGCAATTCTTAACGGAAAGAATTTGAGAAAAAATTAATTAAATAATTTAATTATTAAAATAATTAAATTAATTAATTATTGAAATAAATTTGGTCCAAAAACTAAAGATGGACCGACCCAAGAGCCCGCAACTCCCAGACCCACCCAACCCGGCTCTGCCGGCCTGAGAGACAGCGGCAGCGGCAGCGTGTGTGATTGGGTGGACCCGAACCATCACTTGGGTAGGTCCTCCTCCATCCACAAAACTTGGTACTCCTTGGAGCTCAAATCCAAATTTCAACTTGAATCTTATATGCTCCTTAACTTTTCATCTCCCATGCAATGTGGAACAAGGTTCCCAAACCAAAATTTTCTTACTTCAAGTTATTATCTTTGGAGCTAAATATCATTCACTCCATAAAATAGTTTTGTCAAAGTAATTAATTACATACATTAATAATTCACGTGTATTTACACAAATTACCTTCACACATCCACATAAAATATAATATAAATCTCAATCTACAAATCCTCAAAGATTATCAAAAATAAACTTTAAAAAACTTTAAAAGCCATTTTTTCGAACACCGTCAAACTAATCAAAATTTTCTCAACAATTCTTTGATTGGTAATATCCTCTTTATAGGTTTTCACACCACTACAAAAATCGCAAACAATCTCGGTTAATAACCGAAATAGTATGTAATAATCGAGATTAAAAGCATACTATCTCGGTTCTTAAGTCGAGCTGTATCGGGCGTGATTAAAAGGCCCCACAAACAATCTCGATTATTAACTGAAATAAAAAGTAATGCAACACTGAAATGGTACACTGCTATTTTCGGCTATTAGTCGAGATGAAAAAAAAAATCGAAATGGTATACTTTTAATCTCGGCTAGTAAACGAGATGAAAACATAAAAATAATCTCCGTTATTAATCTAGATGAAAAGCGAAGAAAAACTATGATAGTATACTTTTAATCTCAAGTATTAAACAAGATAAAAACATAGAAACAATTTCGTTTAATAACCGAGATGGGAAGTAGTAAAAATCTGAGATGATATACTTGCAATCTCAATTAGTAAGCGAGATGTAAAAATTTAAAAACTGAGATTTTTGTATACTTTAATCACGATTAATAACCGAGATAAAAACTTAAAAAATTAATTTTTTTTAATACTATTTGTTCTTGATGAACCTAGGTAGCTATCAGTACTTACTTTTATTAACTGAAAACATATTTACTACTATTCAAATTTTTAATCACAACATCAACAATACAACCATACATCTCAAGTTCAATGTATCAAAAGATCTCAACAACGTACAATATAAAAAAATAGCTCAAATTCAATCTCAAAACAGTGCACAATTTTTCAAAATAATTCTAATAAAAAAAGCTACTCATTTCAAATTCATCAATCTAAAAATAGCTAACTCTGACCAAAAAACTACTCGTATCAAATTAGTTCAAAACTACTCATCTCAAATTCATCAATCTAAAAATAGCATTCATCAATCTCAGAACAATAACTATAGTTAAAAATAATTAACTAAAATCCATCAATCTCAATAGAGCTCCAAATTAATCCATGCTCCCTGATACTCCATTGTTCTTTCCCTACTTGCAATTGTTTTAAACACACAGTTTTAAGTCTTACATAGATTCCACCAAGGTTACAAAATAATACTTGTTTTGAAATTGAACTTTATGATGACGACTATAAACAAATCCAACCTTCTAACATATCAAATGAACAAAGATTGATAATAATGATCAAAGCTAAAATAATCGCATGCATTTAAATTATAGTAGTTGAAAAATAAAACTCGCATCTCTAGTTGCAGAGTAGGTCGATCACATATTTTGTAAAGCAAAATTGATCCACTCAGTTCGCACTTCATCAAGTTTAGTTTCCATGTACACTTGTTTTCCATTAAACTACAAGAGATCATTTTAAAAAAATTAACTAATAGCAATTCTAATAAAGCAATAAATAATACTAAAAAATAAAATTGTTCTTACATTTTGTCTGTCTAAAATAGTTCAATCTCTAATTAAGTCTTTCATGTGCCTCATCACATAAAACCTACATTTTACATTTGACCGTTATTGGGGGCACTACATACAAAGATATTAGTTTTAAAAAAATTAATAATAACCACCAAGACCAAAAAAAACAAAATAGAACAACATTCATTAGTGCTTCATTAAAATCATGCATTTAACTTACCCTTATTTAATCGTCAAGTCATCATAGCATCAGTAAGCATAACTTAGTCATTCTGCATATTGTTCTAATTCGTAATCGTTGAATTACGTTCTAGATATAAAATCCACCTATTTTGATATCAAATCATGAATGTAACTTTAAATTCATAGTCAATCAACAAGTGAGGTTCTAACCCTTTATTTTAAGTATCCATATTTATGTGAAGTTTGAACTTGCACAATCGTACAAATATAAAGTTTAATGTCCACGCCCTCGAATATTCTAGTTATCATTTAAGTCAATCCAAGATTCATATAATTTGAAGTCACAAATTTTACAATTTCAAGTTACAAATCCATATTATTCACAATGTGCACCTATTTGGTTGTTTTCTTTGGACTAGGGTGAAACGAAATTAAATATTCCAAGATCAAGTTAGAACTTTAGTAGATTACCCAAACCTAACCTTTGAGCTATAAATTCAACTTCACAATTGCAATTTCTTGAGGTAACTCTTTCTGAGGTTCCGTTTACAAATTTATATAATACATGATTCGAACTTTTTATCTCTAACCCCATAAGTTAACATCTCATTCAAATATCAAGAGTTAAGTTAAGTACACAAGGTTAAATCTAAGAAAACTCACCCCACTCCCAAGTCTTCAATTCAACTATCAATTTAGTCATCCTATCCCGTTATCATAAAACTATCCAATTAAATTACTTCTTTCAAGTATTCAAACACCCTCACTAATATCATAAATTTGAACAATAATTTATAACTCAAGTCTTCAAAGAATTTAATGTTTCTAGGACTGAATCACCAATTCAATTGTTAACTAGTTTTTCAAATAAACCAATGTTAGTCCTAAACCTTGTTATAAACTTAGGGTTCGTCATGTCACAACATTCAAGCTTATGTTCATGAATTCCATTTCGAAAACTTACTAAATTTTCAGGAACCAAATCACTTGGCACGAGTTTACATCAAGCAACCTTCTCATTTTCTAAGCCTTTTCCCAGTTCTCTCAAGTTTCAATTTAAACTATAACTTTACCTCACGTTTTACTTATCAACAGGTTTTATGAAATTACTCTTCAAATCGTGAAATTTAACTAAATTCACAACCCAAGTTTTCAACGAATTTAAGGTTCAATAGATTAAACTACATATTCGATCTCAACATAAATCATCTTACTTCAAGTACTGTTTAAGCATCATAAATTTCACTTGTCAAAATTTCCAACTAATCAGGTTAAAAGTATAAGTTAAATGTTCATTTCTCAATCAAAGAGTTCAGCTTTCATAAAAATTAGAGGAAATCAACACAAATCAAAGCAATTCACCGGGAATTAGTCTAAATCCTACCTCGCGTAGCCTCAATGCTTTGAAATCCACCACCTAGGCTTCAGCCACTTGGGGTTTCGGTCCTGGATGATTCCAAGCTTGATTCCCATTCATGGAAAAAAATAGAAATTGATGAAGAAGAAGAAAGATGGCAGCGGCGCCGAAACAGGGGATGGAGAAGCTCGGCGAAAATGATCGAGATAGAGAGAGTACCTGTCCATATTGTCACGGAGACGATCATCGAACGCTCGACGGTAACTTTTGGTGGTCGAAAAGGAACGACTCGAGAGAGAAGGGCGATTGTTGGCGGCGACAAACAAAGAAAAAAAAATTAATCGAAAAAGTCTACCGAATGCTGCCGCTTAGGTGAGAGTCATCGGCTATCGACGGTGTTCGCCGGCGTGACTTGCCGCCGTCGAGGCGTCGCTGATGGTGAATCAGAGAAGGATCGAGAAGTGGGCAGCGCTGGTTTGGGTTTTTATGGGGTTGGGATCCGTTTGGTCATCTTTATCTGTCTCACCCTTCTCACTTCTCCAGAAGCATCTCAGCCGTCATTTATTTTTTTTTTTCATTCTCAATTTTTTTAGAATGCCCCAAAATCTATCTAATTTATTTATTTATACATCCTTATACAATTTATACTAAATTTTAATTTTAATTAAATTTAATTTATATTTTTAAATTTTTGAACCTTATAAAATTTATTATAATTTAATATTCCTGTATCTCAACGCACACCAACCGCATATAACATGCAAAATAATCATCAGAGATCATTTTTGAAAAATTTAATTATGTCCAAATAATTAACTAAAATAAAAACATATCAGGGCGGTATAAAGAGAGGGAGTCGCGATCTCGCTCTATAGGTTACAAGAGAGTTGCTAGCTATCGGGACTATTGGAAGAAATTTTAGAAACCCAAAAAAATTGTCATATGATTTGAAGTTATCAAATTATTTAAAAGGAATAATTAATCTATGTTATTCAAACAACCGAAACATAAAGTTATCCTAAAAAACTCTCGCTCAAATTTTTTAGAAATAAAGCATCTCGATTTTTAAATAACTGAGATCTAAAATATTTAACAAATCATGTCATCTCAGTTATTAATAAATTGAGATTATAAAGCATTAGAGAATATCTCGATTTTTAAACAGTCGAGATCTAAAGTTATAATAAATCAACATACTATCTTGGTTATTGATTAAACCGAGATTAAAAAGTTTTCTTATTTTTTATGTCACGTTTTATGTAAAATTGAGATTTTTTTATTTTTCTAAGCGAGATCTTTAACCATTATTGTAGTAGTGTCATTTGATTCACAACTTTCATAACTATAGAAAAATAATCTTTCAATAATTCCATATTCTTCATCTTTATATTCTCAAAATATCTTCTCATTGATCGGAGTTTAATAGATTTTAATTACCTTCAAATTGTCTCTATATTTATTTTCAAAAATATCCTAAGCATCATTTGCCTTTTGTCTCATTAATGATTCTTAAAAAATTTGTGTCTCCAACTCCTTAATGAATTTTTTAGAGAATTTTTGTATTTTTCTTTCTTTGCTCTTTCAATAGTTGTTTATGAGCATTTAACAAAACCTTCACAATTTGGGGTTCTTTGAACCCTTCTTCAACAAAGTTCCAAAGATCTTTCGAAATAAGTAGAATTTTTATCTTTACACACTAAAAATCATAATTCTCAGCATCAAAGAGTGAAAATAAAAATTATTGTGCTCCCATATTTAGTTACTAGAACTTGCATCACTTTAATCTTCACTATAGTTTATTTTCCCATCTCAAATCCGAACTTGTAGCTTGTTTTTGATCCACCAAGCTCTTATACTACTTTGTTGGCTTTGATTGCCAAGTCTTGTTCAATAATATTGAAATTGGATGGAGCAAAAGATCAAATCACGGGCAATGGGCAGCAACAAGGAAAAGAAAACCAAAAACCAAATTGCTCCAGGGGAACTTTTTGTTTCAGCAATACACCGAGCAGCTTCGTTGCTCTTGAGAATTCATGTTTTTGTTCAAAATTCATTACATACCTTGAGAAGTAAAAAGACTTTTAGGATTCCTAATAAAAAGACATATAAGGGTATTAAAATAAAAAACAATTACAATAATGTAAAGACGTTAATTTTAACAAAATCAAGTTATTAATAATAATTTATAAATATTTTTAAATGGTATATTTTTTTTATTTTTTACTAATATAAAATGAGATATTACAATTATTGTATACCTTTATGTTTTCAAACAAAATATAGTGATGGTAACAACATTGACAATCATATATAAGTTGCATTGCGTACAGAACATCATAATCAACGTTTACAGCAAAAGAACTCATACTTTAATACATAAGGATTCACGTTCTTTAATTCTACACCAGAACACACACACACGCGCACACACACACACAGAGATAGATGTGATCACAAAAGAACTAGCAGTCTGGCTCACGATCAACAAACGACACTTGGAAAATCCACATGGGAAGGGACCTCATTCTCGACTCACAAACTGGTTGTCGCCGGTTCCGACTCTGGCCGCTGCCGCCGTCGCCGCCACCCACGCAGTCGTCCACAAACGCCTTGATTCTCTTCACGGAAAGCTTCAGCGCTCCTTTTGACATGTTCGCAAAGCAAATGCGAAACCACCCTGGTTCAGCACAATGACAAGCCGATCCCGGAGATATATTCAAACCGGCTTCGTAAAGAATCTTCTTCCACAGCTCCATCTCGGCCTCAAATGTCGCATTCATCAGCAGGTGTCTCATGTCCGCCCAGCAAAACAACCCCGCGTTGCTCTTCAAACACTTTATCCCCGAACCCAAAAGCCCCGACACAAGCATTTCCTTTCTCCTCTTGATTCTCTCCTTATTAACCCTCATATAGCTTCTCGAAAAATTCTTATCGGCCAGAATTCTCGACAGCAGGTGCTGAGTCTGAGAAGAAACAAGCCCAAAGCTCGACATTTTGGTGGCCGCCGCGATGACTGATTCGTTGTCGGAATAAACCACGCCGACTCTGAATCCCGGAAGGCCTAAATCCTTTGAGAGGCTGTAAACGATGTGTATTCGGCGCCAAACGTCGGTGCCGCGGAGGTTTCTGTCCATGGCGGCTTCGGCGACGCTGACGAAGGCGGGGAAGTCGAAAACTGTTCCCGAATATATCTCGTCGCTTACTATGTGGATTTCGTCGTTGGAAATGGCGAAGTTGATGAGATGGTCGAGCTCGTCTCTGGTCATGCTGATTCCCAACGGGTTTGAGGGGTTTGTGATCAGAACTCCTTTGACGGTTAAATTTTTCTTCCGCGCTTGTCGATGGGCTTCTTCTATACTGGATTTGGTGATTCTAAATCCATTCGAACTCGAGCAGGGTATGGGAACTATTTCAACCCCGGTCCGCCATTTAAGATCTCTGTCAAACCTGCTCATAAATAAGAAAAGATTGTTTTCCATTTTAATTATGGCCTCTTTGGACTAAATTTCGAGAATTTTGATTATTTTGTTTTTTTTTATTTTTTTATTTTTTAAATAGTTTTAAATTTTCTTTGAATTATTTTGATAAAATTAACTGAAAACCAAAAAAAAATGATTATATGATAAATTAATTTTACGAAAGACGAAAATAAATAATTTAAAATTTGATTTATTAGCTCATTTTATCTTATTTTTGTCTTTTGTAAGTTTTTTAATATTTTAATTATTTTTTTTTACTTTTTCAGCTTAATAATAAGAGTTAAAAAAATATAATAATTTAATTAAATAATAAAAAATTATTGAAAATCAAAATAAAAAATTAAAATAAGTAAATAGGCAATGATCCGGACTATGTTCGAAATATTTAAATAGCTAGTTTTTAAAAGTTTTGATTTTATTTTGAAAAAGAAGTAAAAAATATAAATTATTTTGGATAACTTGTTTAGGGCAATTTTTTTTCTTAACTTTAGTTGAAGCGTCTAATATTCTATTATTTTTTTATTTTTAAATTATAGTATTTAAAATAATTATATTTTTATTATTGAGAGTAGAATCGACTCTTTAATTTAGGATATTATAATTATTTTATTTTAAAAAAATTAATGTTTTTGTGATGTGAATAAATTTTGTTTAAAAAATTAAAAAAATTAAAATTGTTAATTTTTAAAACAAAACCAAACAATATAATTTAAAAGTAAGATTTTTATTTTTGTTTTTTTAGAAAACTAACTTTTTAGGCAGCACTAAAAGATTACCAAGCAACTGGGCAAGACAAGACTAGAGTCTAGAGGTAAGGATAAAAGATTACCCAGGGTAGTATGGTGTAGGTAGAAGAAATGCTTCTCCCGGTTCAGCGAGACAAAACATGAGGGTCTCATTGGCGGCGGTCGAACCGGCCGAGAGAACAAGCTTGTTTGGATCAAATCTTACTTTATTTCCTCTAATTTCCGACATGAAATCCGCCAGCACCTGCAAATGGTATCCCAAGTTTGATTATATCAGCATCAATTGCTTGCTTGCTGTATCACTGTATGGTAGTTTTATTTAGCGTGTGTTTGGTTTAATTTTTTTTTTATAAATTTTTTTATTTTTTAATTTTTTATAAAAAGTAAATATGAAAAAATATGAAAAAGTTAATTCATTACAGTAAAAGGCTAAACAAATAAGTTTTTTTAAAACACTTTAAGCAAAAAAACCTTCAAAAAAAATTAAGCTAAACAAAGGCTAAAGGAATATCTTTTTTTGGGAAGTTTTTGTTTTCCATCTTTGGAAGATTTTTTATTTTAATTTTTAGTCTAATTTTAAGGTTTTTCTATTCTTTGAAACAAATAAAATCAATAAAGTATGCCTGTTCGAGCTAAAATTTAAAAGATATTATCAAAAATAAATAAAAAAAGCAAAAAGTGTATTGACCGACATTTTTTTTTTGTCTTATCTGAAATTTTTCTAAAATTTTTTGGTCAAAAAAATCTTTTTTCTTTTGTGATTCCGTGTAACGAAAAAAATCTAAAAAAATATACTTAGACTAATACTTAAAAAAATTTACCAAAAAATCTTATAAAAAAAAGTTAGACCAAAGACACTCTTAACTTGCATTTAGGATGAGTTTTTTTTTTAAAGAGAGTTTTGGTTTTTTTTTAAGATTACTTTTAGATTCTAATTTTTTATTTTTTCGATTCTTCGTATTAAGAAATTTAAAAAATATTTACGTTTGAGATAAAGTTGATTTCTTTTTGCTAGCTAGAGATGAAAAAAAAAACTAACTTAAAAGTTTTTAAACTTAATTTTTTCGTTCTTTTTAGTGTTTTTTTATTTTTTTTGTCAAAATTTCTTATTTTTCTAATTTTTAGTATGGGATTAATATATATGAAAAGTATGTCCCCTTAGCTAAAATTAATACGTGAATTGTTTGAACGCTTGAATTGTGGAGTGTATTTAGAATATAAATAATAAAAGAAATTCTAACAATTTCAGCTTTTAACTGAAAGAGTAGTAAACAATTTAAAATTCTATAATAATAGGGCATTAACCCTAACTTGTATCCCAAGCCAGTGCTTTCAACCCTAAAAACAATGAGTAATTAATTATCAAGTAATCCTAAAATATCCCAAGATATTATTTATATGTTAATTATTAACGACCGTCACAATGACATTTTTTTAGACAATAATAGGACCCTATTGGCAACCAGTTTAAAAATTATTATTTTTTTTTTTTTTAGCTAAAAAAATTTAATTTAATTTAAAGTATGTTATTTGATAACTTGACTTTTAAGTTAGGTTTTTTGAAATTAGTTATTTTAGTAAAAATTTATTTTTTTTATTTTTTATTCAAATTAGACATTTTTTTCTTTCTATATATTTGATATTAACAATTATATATAGTTGATAGTGATAGTAAATAAGTTATGTATAAGGAATATTATTATATTTTAAAAGTGATTGAAATTTGAATAGAATATTTTAGAACTTAGTATTTTGATTTGATTATTTTGGTTTTTTAGCTTTTTAGTTTTTTTTTAAACGAGCTGTGTTGACTTTTTTGCGTTATTAGCCGAAAAGCCAAAAAATTAAAATTGCCAAACAAATCCTTAAAATTAAGGGTTCGTTTGGTAATTCTAAAAAATAATAACAAAACAAACACCTATATATATTAAGGGTTCATTTGATAAGTCTAATTTTTTGACTTTTCGACTAATAACGCAAAAAAATCAACATGGTTCATTTGACAAAAAAAAAACCGGTATAAGTAGCTAGAGGACAAAAAAAAAAATTACTCACATTATAGGCGTTTGTTTTGTTATTAATGGGAACACAATAAGTAGCAACAAATGATACTCCAAGAATATTGCACAATATTCCAACAACAGTTACAACACAAACTTTTTAATCCTCTATCATGTCTGGATGGCAGGAATCTTGAAAAGGAATTAAAATGCGATTCTTGCTTTCCATTGCTCATTTGCTTGAAATGATCAGCGAATATAGAAAAATAATTCCTAATTACTTCTAATTCTTACATTTCAGGTCCATTAATAGGAAAAGGAAATATTGGACACTGATAAATTCTTTTTAAAAAAATGAATATAATTACTGAATTAATCCAAATATTTGTTTATGATAATTTAATATATTAGATTAGTAGGAATTTAATTCCTAGCAATCGCATTCCAATTCCCACTCAAAATTCCTGTAATCCAAACAAAAGATGGGAAATAATTAAATAAATAAACTACATAAAATTAAGAGTAATTAAGGAGCACAGAATTAAAATGCTATAGGGATAATTACATTCTTGAAAACTGGCAAGCCACGATAATCTTGGAAGAGTGCCAATTCTCTGAACATGGATTTTCCATTTCTGTGGAAGCCGGTGGCGTCCGGATTATTTGTGAGCCATGACTCGATCATGTCAAAGGAGAGCTGGCAATAATCCACAGACATAAGATAGAGATACATATAGGCTTTGTTCAGTTGTCAGAAAATTATATGAAAAAGTTATTAACGAAAAACAAGGTGAAGAAAAAAAGAAAAAGGAAAATATAAAATAATAATTAGTTTCCCTCATCTATTTAGTTTATAAAAAAGTTGATAGAAAATTTAGTTTCTAACTTTTTTGCGATGGATAATTTTATACTTTTTACAGGATTTGTTCTATAGAAAAATATTTTTCACAAAAAAAATATTTTTTCAAGATTCATATTTTCCTATATTAACTAAACACACATGCAAGAAAATAAAATTGTTATTTTTTTTATTATTTTTTTTTTTTATGTTAAATGAATAAAGACAAAGAAACAAGATAAACAAAAACAAAACAAAAAACCTTGTACTATGACCCCACTCATTGAGACTATAATAGATCACATTTGTTTCTTTTGGCTCTTTATTTAAGGAACAATGTAACTAAAATTATGAATTTATATAATATGGTTGAATTTTTTTTTAATCAACAAAAAATATATCTTTCATAAATATGAAAAGGTACATTGAAAGAGAAGTTGATAAGATACTAATCAAAGAATAAAGGAACAAAGAGTCACTACAAAATAGAAAAAAAAAATCAGCAAATTGAATATTATGTCATTGATTGACTAAGGAACAACAATACTCATCTTCAATCTAGCCCAAAATGCTACCATGTATTTAGCTTCCTCCACAACATCAAGCCATTTCGGATCATTCTTTTCAAAGATTAGACTACTTCTTACAATTCATATTTACCATAAAATACCCAAAGGGATAGAGTCACAAATCAATTTCCTTATTTTTCTAAATTTTCATCCTTCCTACTGTACAAACAAATTATTGGAGTGTTTACTATTACTAAAACTAGTAATTTATAAATTATAATTTGTAATAAAAATCATGAATATTTGATAAAAAATTGTAGCTTATAACTGAAATAAAAAAAAATAATTATATTTTGTAGTAAAAATTATAAATATTTAAAATATATATATAATTTATAACTAAAATTAATAAATAAATAAAAAACTAAAAAGCAGCTAAACCCAGACTTTTCAAACACCCAAATAAAGAATGAAAAAGTAATCATTAGATTCCACATAATAATTACATAACTTACAAAAACCAAAAAACAAAAACAAAAACTTTCATTCTCAGCCACTATTATTCCTAACCTGATTAACACAGCAACAATTTTGACTCTTCCCAACTATGTAAGCCAAACCAAAACATTGTAATTTTGGAGGAGCATTACTATTCCAAACCAGTCTTATGTTTGGATTAGCTTTTCTTATAAATTTTTTAATTTTTTAACTTCTTTTTATAAATAAATTAATCTAAAAATATATTAAAAAATTAACTGAGACCAAATTAATAGACTTTTAAGAGGTTTTAAGCAAAAAAGTCTCTCAAAAAAATTAAACCAAACATAGACTTAGATGGGTACGTTGCTACAACTTTTTAGTTTTTAAATAGTAAAATTTATATTTATTAATTTTAAATCAAAAATTATTTTTTCAAAAAATTATAAGTACATTTATTTAACTTTTTGTAAGTCATAAATCAAAAGTCGGAAAATCATTTCTCTCTCTCTCTATATATATATATATATATATATATATATATATATGATGATTTATGAATAACCTGATTCTCAGCTAGACCCATCTGAATGATCCCAGTAGGATTTTGGACATCATCGTAGGGATTTTTCTCGTACTCCTGCCATCCGACAAAGTAGGAGGAGTCTTGGCCATGTGAATTGAATTTAGCTTTTCTTGACACCATTTTCAACCTAATCTATCTTTCTAAAACCCTCTAGCTGAAAGAGATGTGACGAGCCTGATCCCCAAGTTAGGAGCTAAGAGAGTGTTGCGAAAGAGAAGAGGGATTTCTTTGGTAAGAAAGGTTTGTAGCGTAGGATATGTATATATAAGTTTCTAACGTACCATCATCCGACATTTGAGAAGGATATGAAACTACCACACCTTGAATGTAAGTGAGAGTTCTATATTTATAATCATATAATATATTTATAAATAAATAATACCTCAAAAAAAATGAAATCTAATCCCTTAAAATCAAGATAATGACTATAATCATGGGTAATAACTACAATTATGGGTCAATTGGTCTATATATGGGAATTAAGGTAATGATTACAATTATGAGTCAATAGAACTATGTATGAAAATCAAGGTAATGACTACAATCATGAGGAATGACTATAATCATGGGTCATGAGAAAAAAATTTTAAAAAAAATTTAAGATTTTTCTCAAATTTTGAGGAAATTCTTACAATTTTTTGATATTTTCTTAAAATTTTCTTAAAATTTTTCTAATCATTTTTTCAAAAAAATTTTTAAAATTTTTAGGATTTTCTAATAATTTTCTCAAAATCTTCTTCACAATTTTTAGGATTGTCTAAAATTTTTAGCAAAATTTTTAGAATTTTTTAACAATTTTCTCAAAATCTTCTTCACAAGTTTTAGGATTTTCTAAAATTTTTAGCAAAATTTTTAGGATTTTCTAACAATTTTCTCAAAATCTTCTTCAAAATTTTTATGATTTTTAAAGAATTTTAGCAAAAATTTTAGGATTTTCTAACAATTTTCTCAAAATATTGTTCAAAATTCTTATGATTTTTTTAAAAAAATTCAAATTTTTCTTCAAAATTTCTAAGATTTTCTAAAAAAATTCTCCAATTTTTCTTTAAAATTTTTAGGATTTTCTAAGATTTTTCGCAA
>JAOTRH010013957.1:0-94355 GCA_034768845.1 Heliamphora exappendiculata | reverse complement strand
ATATAAACATGATATGTATATATCCTAATTTTATGATCAAAGTGAAATACTAAGGTGTTTCAGTCTCCCTAAGAGAATTAGCTGTTTCAATCCCTGTTCGCCTATGATTCAGTGTCCTGATTGTATCAGGTTTCTTTGATACTATATGATATATATAGATATATCAAATCAGTCTCGTATACATCAGAAAATCAATACAAAGCAACCCTGGGAGAGAGAAACCGTCGAGACACCACCAGTCACTCCCGGCGCCATCTTACCGCCACCTTCAGGTGGCTTTTGCTGCCTCATCTGAGCTCCGTTTTGACGAGTTTTATATCGTTGGAAAGCTCTCGAAATATGAGATTTTTTTTCAAAAAACTTGCTAAAAAACATCTCGAAAAATGGCCGAAAAAATAGACCGAACCTCAAAAAATACTGCTGCCCGCCATAGCACTGCGCCGCCAACTTCCCGGGGCTTTTTTAACCTCTTCTCGAACTTGATTTTTGACGTACTTTATATCAAAAGAAAGCTCTCAAAAAGTAATATTTTTCTATGGAAAACACTTCTCAAAATCAGGTCAAAAACTACCAAAAATACTAACCAAAGCTGCTTTCGCCGCACCCAACGCCACTGCCTTTAACTACCAACTTTCCGAGACCGTTTCGACTTCATTCGAATTCCGTTTTCGACGTATTTTATATTGTTGAAAAGCTCTTGAAAAGTAGAATCTTTTTATTAAATAATTTACTCAAAAATATCCCAAAAAATTGTCAAAAAATTTCATGGAGCTACTGCTGTAGCGCATTCGTTGCCAAAAAAAATGCTACCATTTTTTTCTTTTTTAATGAACTGTTTGACCGAATTTTTTTTCTAGTTTTTGACAGTATTTTGAGGTATATTTGCTGTTATTTTATGTATAAATTTTTTTCCAAAAAATAGTCCCAAAAAGGCCCAAACAATCATAAAAATTGCCACCGAATTGCCGCCGACAAAGCCGCCGAAACCGGGTTGTTTTAGTGATTTTTTCTTCCAAATTTGACTTGTTTTTATGTTATTTTTTATATATAAATACTGCAGAAAAAACCATTTATAACTATTAAAAATTTACCGCGATCTGTGGCCCGTTAAAACCTAAGCCACCGCTGGTGCCGCCTCCGTTCTTCGTGTTCTTGGACATGTTCAACATGTTCTTAAATAATCTAAACAGATATTTAAAAATATAAAACTAGCTATTACGTCGATCCTATGTCCTGAAGGCTCACATTCAATCTATCATGGTCAACCTCCGTGATTAAAAAAATAATTATCATTCACACCATTCAATGAAATATGAAAAAATAAATAACGATCATAAAATCGGTATTAGAACGCCTGCAAAATAAAGTTAGCAACAGTTCTAAAATTACCTGGTCCTGATAATCGAAAACAAAAAACAAAACGGCTCTGATACTAATTGCTGGAGGTAAGACTGCCAAGATCTTTATTTTTGCAAATGATTAACAAAAAAAATTAACTAGACGGGCAATCGCCAAAATGGGCTCCAGATAAAACTTTTGATGACAAGCGATTAAAATAAAATCTGTGCACCCGAAATTAGTTTAGATAAATACCTTTTTACTGGTCGAATCTTCAACTATGATTTGAATCCGAGTTGAAACTCTTGTCAGATCTTCTACTGTATTCTCTTATGCGATTTCCGGATATAGTGTGGGTTATAATCCTCCAAAAACTCATGCCGACAGAACCAAAATAGCTTTAATCTTAGAAGATAAGTTATGAAACTGATTCAGCCTACCCGCATATATATAGGGTTACAGTAGGGACCTGTAGAGTAATTATGAGTAAGATTTTTAATGAAACACAGACATATATTAGCAGTTTCTGCAATTAAGTAAACCTCATAGTGGTATCTACAATTATGGAAAACCAGCTGCGATTTTTGTAATTTTTATAAAATACTGACTTACAACTCACACCACTAAAGAACTATAATTGCACTCTGACCCATAATCTCAAGACCATATAGCATTGAGCTCCTGTTACTAAATACTTATTATTTCTCCCCCGCCAAGATTCCCGCTATCTATCAATTAAATTTTATTACTGACAATTTAATTTAATCAGCATCTTGATATTCCTTAAACCCTTCTGTTTAACTTATTTGATCGACGAATAATTAAATCCATCTGCAGGGTTTGGCCCGGTCAAAACTTATAAGCTTCTTTAAGGGAGTATCGTCAATTTTAATCTTTCGGAACGTGAATTTTGTCAATAATTAATATTCGCCATATAAATAATATCGCTATCCAACTCACCGGAAATATAGACCCATATAAGATCGTACCATCTAATGAATCAAAATAACGAATATTAAATATACGCAAATCAATAATTATTTTAAGATTAAAAGGATAAATAGTATTCATAATAATCTTGGGGTGTGAATTAGTTTATATAGTCAGTATAAAATTAATTATCCCAAATATCTCGTTCAATACACACAAAGTGTATTAGTACAGAGAGTAGGAACAATAGACGACGCTATTATCTGTTTCCCGTAATCAAGACAGGCCTACTAAAACTCTGTGCTACAGTCGTACCAATGGTATGTCTATTTCTATCTAAACTGTGAACATAAAACTTATATTCTGTAAGAACCTAAAATATGATCTTCTATGTGTAAGTTGTACTCTATACACCAGATTAAATACTATACAGAATATTAAACATCTAGGCATAACATTAAAGAAATGATACACATACATTGCTCATAAAAATTTTTATAAATTAAAAAATTAATTTTATTACCATAAAATTAAATACTAAAAACATGATTTTTAGTATACTAATCCTAACAGCAGATAGTTTAGCACATTTGTAGTACATAACTCGGACTTTTAGTCAGACAAAGATCCATGTAGGTCTACCTCAGGATATATGTTTATCTTGGGAGGCGGAGCTACTAGTTGGAGGAGTGTCAAGTAGGTCCTGCATTGCTGATTCCACTATAGAGGCCGAGTACGTGGCAGCTTTTAAAGCAGCCAAGAAGACCATTTGGCTAAAAAACTTTTTGTTGGATCTAGATGTGATGCCTTCAATTCAGTCGACTATTACACTTTATTGTGATAATAACAGAGCCGTTGCAAACTCGAAAGAGCCAAGAGTCCACAAGAAAGGAAAGCACATTGAGTGTAAGTATCATCTGATACGAGAAATTATATAGAGGGGTGATGTTGCTGTGACCAAAATTACCTCCGGGGACAACCTTGCAGATCTTTTTACAAAGAGCTTACCGGGTAAGACTTTTAATAGTCACATAGAGGGCATGGGAGTCAGATGCATGAAAGTATAATTTTGAGTATAAGTGGGAGATTGTCAGGGTTGTAACTAGAAAACTATGAATTTTATTTGATTTTAGTATTTAATTTAATTTTAATAAAATTGTTTTTTTATTCTATGATAATCTTAATGAGCAATGTATGCAATATCATTTATTTAATATTATGCATGGATGTCTTTTATTATGTATAGTATTTAATCTAGTGTGCAGAGTACGGCCTGCATACAGAAGGCCAGATTATAGGTTCTTACAGAATATAAAATTTTGTTCACAATTTAGATAAAATTAGACAAACTATCGGTACGACTGTGGCATAAAATTTTAGTAGACCTATCTTAGTTACGGAGAACAGATAATAGCGTTGTCTATTGTTCCGCCTCATTGTGCTAGTACATTTTATGTGTATTGAATAGGACCACTTTAGGGTAATTAATTTTATACTAATTATATAAATTAATTCGCACTCCAAGATTATTATGAGTGCTTATACTTTTAATTTCAAAATAATTATTATTTGCGTATATTTAATATTCGTTGTTTTGATTTATTAGAAGGTGTGATCTTTTATGGATCAATAGTCCTAGTGAATTGGATAACAGTATTAATTATATAATAAATATCAATTATTGACGAAATTCACTTCCCGATTGTTTGGGATTGACGTTACCCTCGTAAAGAAGTTTATAAGTTTTGACTGGGCTAAATCCTGCAGTTAGATTTAATTATCCGGCAGTTAAATAAGTTAAGCGCAAGTGTTTAAAAAATTTAAAGATACCGATTAAATTAAATTGTCAGTAATTAAATTTAATTGGCGGGTATCAAAAATTTTAATGTGGGGAGATGAGTTAAGTATTTAATAATAGGAGCTCAATGCAAATTGGTCTTGAGATTATGGCTAAGAGTGCAATTACAGTTCTTTAGTGATATGAACTGTAATTTAGTTTTTTATAAAAATTGCAAAAACCGTTGGAAGGTTTTTATAATTTCAGAAACTGCTGAGAGATTTGCATAGTTGCAGAAACTGCTGAAAGGGTATCTGGGTAACACTACAAGTCTATATCATAATTACTCCACAGGTTCCTACTGTAGCGTATAAATATGCGGGTAGACTGAATCAAATTCATAAGTTGTCTTAAAAGACTAAGCTTGTCCAGGTTCTGCCGATATTAATTCTCAAAAAATTGTAACCCACACTACGTTTGGGAATCTCATCGAAAATACAGTAGAAGGTTTGTTCGGAGCTTCAACTGGGAGAATCAAAGTTCGTAGTTAAAGAAATAACCAAAAAGTATTCATCTAAATTAACTATCGTAGCACGGGTTTTATTTTGATCGTTTAACATCATAAAAAATTTATCTGGAGCCTGTTGCGACAATTGCCCGTCTAATTTTTATTTTTTAAAAATCGTATACAACTCAATGATCTTGTCAGTTTTTCTCCAGTAGTCTAATCACCTTATTTGCATGCAATGCTAATGGGTCTTCCCTTACACTTGCATCATTGCACCCACCACCAAGAATAGCTACAAAACTCCCTCCTCCTTGCCTTGGCGGAATCACACCCACTATCCAAGTCCCAAAATTCTAAATTTTTGCAAAGTCTTCAGTGAGGAAGAGAGTGAAGAAGTGAGAGCAAGAAGAAAAAGGAAAGAAAAGAAGGAAGTAGCATTAAAGCTAAGTCCTTCAAGTCTCAAACCTAGAATCAAACTCAAGGGTTAAAAAACTCTCCTAAACTTCTTAATTACAATTCAAATCTTGTCCCTCTTCCTCCATTCTTGAAAATTAAAAATAAAAAAAAGAAAAGAAATTAATTTAGATAAGCTAGAAGTTAGGAATAAGGATTATTTTTTGAGTTGTTCTTGATATTGAGGCTTTGATGCATGTAATTTCTTTTAATTCTTGTTCCCGTAGTAGTTATAATATTTTGGAGTTTATATATTTTAAAATAAAAATGATCTAAGAAAAGAAAATTAAAGATTTAAGACATACATGATGCAAAAACAAGTTAGGGGTGCTTAGGCTTGGGTTTCTTCTTTTCATTGTTTGCTAGTCACTATTTTGAAAAATCATAACTTCTTCTAAAACAATTTTATAAGGTTAACTTTTAAGTCTAGAGATAGATATTTGAGTTTTCTTTCATATAAAATTTGTTTGAACTCATTTGCATACATAAAACTTGAGTTATAAATTTTTTAACAAAACATGTCAAATCTGGACTAGACCCATTTGCAGAGGCAAGAACTCTATTTTTGGAACCTTATATTCAAATGGTTTCTTCATGAAAGTTGTAGATAACATTGTTACCTATCCGCCCACCAAAACGGAGGTCATTTTAACACTATTTTGTACCCCAAAGGCATTTTATAAGTGGCTGAATAGATTCTGCCTCTTAGGGCTATTTTTGTCTAATTATTTTGTATAAATTAAAACCTCTATTTTTGTAACCCAAATGAAAAAGTATTCTTCATTAGAAATATTGTAGACATCAATACCTAGTTACTATCCAAAAATCGTTGAAAAAGAATTTGATATTGACCCCCGAATATATTTTGTACTCTCCATTTTTAAAATAGAGCTTGAGGGTAATCCTCTGTTTTGACACCCTTTTTTGGGAGGCCAAAATTCAAATTTAAAAAAAAAAAGTGGACAAAGTGTTCTTCATCATACTTAGAAGACATCAAAATCTATAATATATCCAAAATTTACCATTTTAGGCATTCGTTTGGTACCTCAAACGTATTTTACAAAAGACAGCATGCTCTCAGAATTTTTAGATTATAACATAGGACAAATATGGGTACCTACTTTGTAATACTTAAATCACATAGAAATCTTAGAAATCTTCTAGTGTTTCTTCGTAAGAGTTGTAGATAATATATTAATGTACCACATATCTAAAAATTAGCTTAATCGGAGTTAATTTACTACCCCAAACATATTTTATAAAATATGTCTAAGATAAGTCTTATTTTAACCTAAGTGTCAAAAGTGACCTAAACCCTATGTGATGCTAAGTGTTGTGTGTTCTGTGAGCCTAAAATATTCTAAGTGTCTTTAATTGATATGTAATATCTTCTAAAATGATTATGTGGCTCAATTTATAAAGTTTTCTTGTGTTCATTAATCATCTTAAGATATGTTAAGTGTCAATTTATCAATTTATTATTATTCTTCTATGACAGCATAATCATAGCATCACATGCATTAGTATATTCATGCACTGGATGGGACATGCATTTACTATCACTGGGTTAGGACATATGGGAATCACTTAAATTTTTAATGGTGGATGAAATCCCTAAAGTTATGTTCTTTTTGGGTGTTATCCCTTGGTTTCAAATGGTATGATATAATTTTAGGCTATATGACACAATGATTTTAATATGGGTTATATGCCATGATTAAAATGATTTTTGAGGTGATACCTCACGGTAAAGGATGGTTCAGGTGGTGAAATTATCAGTGTTAAAAAATGCGTCGATCACACACTAAACCTTGACCTGAGATTCATTGGCCCAAGTGGTGAACGGTGATACCCACGTCCTCGCCCCTTGGATGATCTTGTTGGATAATTAATCCGACTAAGAAGTCATTACTGTGGCTGAAGGAGAGCTTGATATTTGTCGGTATACTTGGTCTGTGTACTCGTTAATCGAGGATAGGATGGCTTACCTCGGTTGGGTTAACCTATAAGAATTTGGGGTTTTAAAGAAACTCTAGTAATTAAATAAGAAGCATCATTAGTACTGTTACACCTATTGATTTCATTGCTTTCATCCCCAGTTGTTATATGTTATGTGATGCATGCTAAATGATTTTTATGGAATTGGACCATACTTCAATTGTATTGCTTAGCTTTTCTAGAGTTTTCTTTCTAGGCTTCGGCTCATGGTGTTGATACCATATGTAAAGATGAAGCCTTTGATGAGACAGAAAAATCCCCAGAGAAACAACATTTTGGAGCTATGCGAAGAAGTTCGAATTTCTTTTGTACCCTTTAGTTTTGGCACTCCAGCTTTAATGGTTACTTCGGTTCCTAATTAAACTAGAAATATTATGGGAGGAATGTAATCATAACTTTTATGGTATTTGATAAGAAAAAACTAATGTTTACGGATGTAACTACCTGTGATTTAATTATAAAATGACTCGTTAGCTTAATCCCTATTGTTGTATGTATGTCTCAACGTTCCTAAAATTTGGGGCGTTACAACAACAATATCTAAATATTTTTTCTAGTTAATATAATTTGGTCTAATTAGTTTATTTTCTTTAATTATAGTGGCGAACGGATTGAAAGCCATCTTAAAACCTAAGAATTACATAACTAAAATAAAATTATGATAAGCAATACAAACTTTGAATTCTTTTTAAATTTTGATTCCCTCTACCACTTTTAAAATAGCTCGCCAACAACCTGGCACAACGTGAATAACATGCCTCGGTGGAAAGGTCGTCTATTATTCATTATTTGTCAGACAGGCTATTACTTATTAATTTTACTATCTAGACAATAGATCGTGCCAAGTAACATTAAACAATTGACTTAGCTTTGCTCCGATAAATAATAGCAGTGACTCAGATGGAGAGTATATTATTATTTCTAGCCAAGTGTATACCATCACGTAATTCTAGATCAATTGTCCTGTAATGATCTCCTCATATGGAGAAGTGATCCACACCAACAATTATCTAGTATTAACCCTTAAGGAAGTTTGTATCAGTGATTCAATAATTAATTTCGTGCGATAGAGAGGAAGGTGCTAAGACCTGCATATAAAATTAATTGAATTACCTACAAATTAGTGATAAAAACCATAGAATTTATTCATGATAAATTTTTTCATCTACTTAGTTATTAAAAAGAATTTGTGAGAGTTATAAAAAATGTTTAATTTTGACAAATTCATAAATTGAAATAAATAACACGTTACAAAGATTTTGAATTAGTTTATCTTTATGTATTAAAATATATGTGTAACTAATAAAATTTTAAATTCTCATAATTTATAAAAAAAATTAAATAAAAATTACAATTTTCAATTCTATTTTCCAGTAGCACATATATAAATAATTTTGTAATTAAGAATTTATATAAATTAAACACATGGCCAAACATGTGATGTAGGTTAAAAAAGTATTATCCATATTGTCCAACACTTAAACATTCACATGATATCAGAAACCATACACACGTTATAAAATAAGAAAATAATAAACCCCAGCTACTATGGTTATAAGAAAATCAGCATTTTCTCGATCGCAATTTGATCATGAGTCTCCTTGTTTGCTATGTGCGGGACAACGTTTGAAGGGTTGTGGCCTCGAAGCCAAGCATCGTTTCATCATGTTGAAACCCTAAATCTGTGTCAAAATCAGCGATCTATGCCTCCATCCAATCCCTTCCAAACGCTGTTAGGGTTATGGTCTTCTTTCCACGCTGAAACCCTATATCGGTGACTGTTTCATCATGCTGAGACATGCGTTCTTCTCTTCATAGATCAAAATTGTTAGGGCTACAACAATTGATCCTATGCCTCCATATTAAGAGTTCACATTCATATGCTACGCGAAAAATAAAATTATGATAGATCATATGCCTCCAAACCGGAGTTCACATATAAAAAATTTGAAATCCCCATGCGTTTGGAAAATAGTCACTAACTTGGTTTTTTTTTTAAAATCAAGAAAAACAAAATAAGCCACTAGTCATTTTTACATTCAAAAATGGATTTGGAAGCTAAGGTACAAAAAGGAGAAGGTGTTAAGCACCCTATTTTGTCCAATCGTTAGCTTAACCTCTACTCATCATCATTTGTTCTTTTTCTTAAGTTCTCAAATGCATACAAATACAGAAAATAAAAATTTAAGAGAGAACATCCAAAATTAAATATCGAAAATAAATATTAATATATTAGCACATCAAAAGAAATAACGATTATTATGCTAAAAAAAGAAGAAGAATGGTATCCTAATCACTAATCATGCTTAACTTCAACAAAATTAAACTAAACAAAGTATATTAGAAATGACCGGGAGATGACATGTGAGACCCGGTATCATTTTATTTTATGATATATACATGTTGGTGTGTTCTTTTCGATACATGCGTGTTCCCGGTGCATGAGTTATACTTCATTGTTGTAGAATCGCATGCTATATACGCTTGTTCGGGGTTTAAAAAGACTGTTGTGCTGTTTTTCAGTTTGTTGGCTGGACAGCGGTAGTTCAGACGACTGAAGGGGTGTTTCCAATCGACTGAGTGCCTACTGGTTGGGTTTAGTCAACTGAAGTTGGGAACTCAGTTGACTGAGTTGTGGTGGTGGTGTGTTTCTAGGCTTTCCAATAGCATTCCAGTCGACTGAATTGGCCAATTCAGTCGACTGAATTCCTGTACGGCGCTAAAACTATAAATATCTAGCTTGGGTTAGATATTTTCATATTCTTTCTTCCAAGCTAAGTTTCCTTTCTCTCTACCTTCTCTCTAGATTTTTGAGGGCTCGGGGCTTAGTTTTTCACGTTCTGTTAGTGGATCCTTGTTATCCACGCTGTGGGCTCCGCTTTCATTTGAATAAAATTTCGTTTCAACAAAGTTCGTGTTTGCACGTGGATCAAAACATCGAGTTTTTGACTCACCGATGTAAGGTCCTAGATTATGTTGTCGTTATAGAGTGCTACGTGCAATTACATGCTTTTTCACCGGTTAAAATGCTTTAAATATCATGTTTTATGTTTAAACCATGTTGATTGGATGAAAAAGTATGTTTTTACATTTTTTCTTGCTTTATTACATGATATTGGACGTATGGATGATTATGGTTTTCAAAGGGGTGATTTTGAAATCGGAGGGTTTATGAAAATCTTGAAAATTATGTTTTGGAGGTTTAGAGCTAACCCTCGGGGTTGAGTCTCAAATTTTAAACGTTTTGATGAAATGGTGGAACATATGTTTTTAAGGTTGTTGATCTCCATGTTAATAGATAGATCTTTATACATGCTTAATGTATAATTTGTGAAAATGTTTTCATTTTGTAGTCGAGATGTTTTCTATATATGTGCTAGGATAACGGGTATTTGGTACTAGTTTTCCTCGATGGAAGTCCAGAAACTACGCAGAGTATGTGCTTTGTACTTTCGGGTTAATCCTCATAAATTAAGTGATGGGTGCTTTGTACCCTCGGGTTTTGGGCTCGTAAATTAAGCAGTTACGTTGTGGTAGCTCCGTATAGAACTTGTCATTACTAAATAGGTCTTGAATGATTCAGGGATAGGTAATGGGAAAGTGTCTGTAATTGTTATATCTGTCCCTTTGTGACGGAGTCGGTACATAGGATTCATTTATCTTTCCTCAGTTGTAGATCTGAGTGGAAAAATAACGTTTTGTTACTATTTTTCTTTAACTGTGAAACGTTATTTGCATTGTTAAAATGCTTAGTTTTGAGGATGAAAAACTTAGGATTTTATGAAATAAAACCTTTTCAAGGCTCATGTGGATGAGTCAAGTGTATATTATGTGATAACATATCCTGTTTTATTGCATCATAGTAGATCTAGGGATGCCCGTGGTGACGGATGATGGAAGACTTTATTGTTTTTCTTTTGTACGTCTTAGGGCGATATATTGTATTCATATTGGATCTATATGTCTACTGTTTATGAGAGCTGACTCTTGGGTTGTTCAGTTCAAAGGTTGTATTTAACTGTTGAGAAACCTATTTTTTATAAAACTGGTGTTTGGTGGACTTTTCATGTGACCTTAGAGTTTGGGGCGTGACATGACAGAACGTCGAACTTATGAAATTAAGCTACTTGACTCACACAAAGTTTGTGGTTGTGACTATCGATATCACGATCGCAAAGAATCTAAGACTCAAAGTTTGCGGTCGTGAGTATTAATGTCACGGTCGTGAAAATGTTAGTGCACAAAAGTTATGTCCGCTACATTAATTGTTATGGTCATAATATTCAAATGCACTATTCTATTATTTTTTAAAATTTTGTGAGTTGGGTGCTAACATACAAGATGTGAAACAATATTTTGGGAAAACTAGATATTCAATTCGAATACAAATAAAAGGATGATAAAGATTCGAAATATGAATTGAGATAATGCAATTACTAAACTAAAATGAGAGTGAAAATAACAGAACAAACCTAATTCCAACATTTTCACGGGAGGCAGATTATGTGGAAGGAAAAACGTCAAAATTCTCACTAGTATACCTATAAAATAGTGGTCCGGGTGTGATCCTCAAGGTTAGAATGGTCCACTCGTTGGTCTATTTTCCAATGACTAGGAATGATTCCAGTACTTCGAAAGTAAGCAACAAGCTTAGAAATCCAAAAGTTAGAATTTGAGGCCGTAATTTGACAGTTTTAGTAAGCTTTTCCCTCTCCTCCCATAAAAATATGATCCAAAGGGGTCTCAACGTACAGGCCAAAGGCTTGAGACGACGCCCTTGAATTGAAATCCCAAGATATAATGATAGTGTATATGAATCAAATCAAGAACTGTGCAGAACAAGAAACAGCATACAACAAAAAATTGTTTTACACTAAACTATCCCGATAATAAAACTTTAGTTTTTTTGAACCCCAAGAACTAAAACCCAATACACACATAAGAAGGAAAAGAGATTATACATGCGTGATCTTTTTGGTTTGATCACGTTTCAGTATTTGAATGACTGAACCTTCAAGATTAACACGGCAAATCGACAATCTCGTCTCCACTTAGATCTTCCATTGTATTACTGAACGCCAAAACACGAACTAAGTGTCGGCTTAAATTCATCATGTTCCAAAACCCTATTTGGTTGCTTCTCTTGTTTCTCTAATTTTCACAAGTCTGTGGAAACCCTAAAAATTATGAGAACTAATATGATACGTGTATCAAATGTGTACTGTAACCAGGGTTTATAATGGAGTATATATACGCTACGATAGGGACCTAAGGAGAAAAATAAGACACGAGCTTCTAATGTAATTAGAAAAATCCACTTCAACCAAGTAGTAAGTTTCTAAAACATAAACTATAATTCATACCACTAAAGAATCGTAATTGCACTTTCAATCTTATTCTAAAAACAAACTTTCAAACTCTTGTTATTAAATGCTTATTATTTTTTCCACGTTAAGATTACTGATAATTATATTTAATTGACTTTTTTCATAATTCTTTAGGACCTCCCGCTTTACTTATTTAATATGTTGGATTATAAAATCCACCTACATATTTTGATATAATCAAAACTTATAAATTTCTTTAAGGAAGAATCATCAATCCCTATCCAGGACGTAGATTCTGTCAATAATTAATATCTACCATACATGTAATACTGTTATCCAACTCACCGAATTTATTGACCCATAAAAGATCTAACCCTTTTAAGAATCAAAATAACAAACAATAAATTTACGTGTCTATTAATTATTTTGAAATTAAGAGCATATGCACTCATAATAACCATGGGGTGTAAATTATTTTTTATAGTCAGCATAAAAAAATTATTCCAACGAGATCCTGTTCAATACACACAAAGCGTAGTAGCACAGCGAGTCAGAACTATAGTCAAAACTATACCATTTTCTATATCAAGACAGAGTTACTAAAAGACTATGCTACAACCTTACTGATGTTGTGTTTAATTCCATCTAAGATTATGAATAAAAGACTAATATTCTACAAGAACTGATAATCTGGTCTTCTATGTGTCAAATGAACTCTACACACGAGATTATGGCTCTGTAAAATAACGACACCCATGCATAATAGAAAATAAATAATGTAACGTACACATTACTCATACAAATTTAAATTAAAATAAAAAATTAGATTTTATTAATAAACAAAATCAATACTAAAACATCCATATCGAAAGGCAAGATTTTAGTATACAATTCCAACAATCCTATGGCGTGCTGACACGTGGAGGGAATAGAAAATTTAACCCAAAGGGCTCTCAACATTTGGTTTTATTATCAGACACCAAATCTTGCACCCGTACTGAACGAAGGTGGAGGTCGCAAGAAAAATTAGAATTTTATAGATGATTTGTTACGATCGTGGCAATGAAGCTTACGGTTGCTTGGATAAATGGTGCTACTGTAACATTTTTGGGTGTTGAAAATTGTGACCGTGGAAATGAAGGTTACGACCTAATGGTTCATAGGGGTTTTTCTAGAATACTAAGCCAAAACCTTTCCTCAGTGATTATTTGAAGATTTTTCAAGTGCCATTTCCCTTACTTTTCATCATCAAATCCACCCAATTAAACCTAAGATCCGACTTGGTAAAATTGGAGTGTCTACAGTTGTCCCTCTTTGACATAACTTGCACAGCAACGTATGATACGAGTGGATGTCAAAGCTCTAAAGACAATCCCTTTTGACCGAGCCATCGATCTTAAGTTACATGTGAAACCCTGTACCGTTTCATTTTTTATATATATGCATATTCGGTGTTTTTCAACACGTTTAGACGTTTTTTTAACATGCTTATATGCATTTTGATGCATGCTTCAATTTATCTGAGTATGCAGGGTTGGTCCCGGGGGTTGCGGGAAGTTTTGGTGCGAATTTCAAAAATTCAAAAAAAAATTTTGGAGGCTTATAAATATCAAGAGTTAGATATTTTCAAAAGATATTTTCAAAACTTAACTTCTAAGTTTCCTCCAGTTTTCTCTCTGCTTTCTCCCTAACTTCTCGGGGGCCTGGGGCTTGATTTTTGACAATCCAACAGTCGATTCTTTTTGTTGGCATTGTGGTTTACAGATCCATCCGGACAAAATTTTATTCCAACGAAGATTGATTTTGCACGGGAATTGAGGCCTCGAGTTTTGACTCACCGAGATAGGATTCTAGACTGTATAACTGTTAAAGCGTTCTATGTGTAATCATACGTGTTTCTACCGTTTTAAAATGCATGAAATGTGATTTATGTTTTAAATCCAGTTTTGGGTTAAAATAGTTTTTCGGTGTTTCGGTGGATGAAAGTGTGTTTTGAGGGTTTTCTTTCGAGACTTTGGTGTGAGGCTTGGGCGTGTTGATGTCCGAGGGTATTATAAGGATGTTTGGAGGTTTGATTTGGGGTTTGGAAGCAAAAATCGTGGCTTAAAATCATTTTATGGGGAAGGTCAGTCAATTGGACTATAGTGGTCAGTCGACTGGATCTTGCTTTTTGAGAGTCAGGTGACTGGACCTTCGAGTCAGTCGACTGATATGTTTCTGTTTTGGTTTTTTTTCTTTTCCTAAGAGTTTTCAGTCGACTGGGGGCTTGGGCCAGCCGACTAGGGTCCTGTATGGGCTGTTAGTGATGTTTTGGTGGTTCGGTGGTTGGGTTTTGATTTTCTCTCTCTTTCCTCGTATGATTTTAAAGCGGCAGATTCATGTAATCTCGCGTTTCGGAGGTTGGTTTTCAGAGGGAATGGTTTGAAAATGAGTTTTTATGAAAACTTTGGGAAAATTATGTTTTCTTTGGAGGTTTAGAGTTGACCTTTGGGGTTGGGGCTCAACCTTGAAAACGTTTGATAAAAGTGTGTTCTTATATACCTGTTGATCTCCATGGTAGATGGATTAGATCCCTTTTTATACATATATTGTATAGCTTTGAAACTCATGTTTTTACATGTTTAGTTTGATCTCCATATTAATGGATGGACCTATATATTTTTTTGATCTCCATGTTGATGGATGGATCATTAGTATAAATGTGAAAACGTTTTGATTTTATAAAACGATTCTCTAGATGTACTGGGATAGCGTGTATGTGGCATGAGTTGTCCTTGGTGTAAGTTCTGAAACGTGCGCAGAGTAAGTGCTTTGTACCTTTGGGCTAGTCCTCGTAAATTAAGCAGTTGGGTGCTTTGTACCCTCGGGTTTTGGGCCCGTAAATTAAGCTTTTACGTTGTGGTGACTTCGTATAGAACTTGCATTACCTAACTAGTTCTACGTTGTGTAGGGATTGGGTAGAGGGGCAGGAGTCTGTAGTTGCTACATCTGTCCCCTTGTGACGGAGTTGATACATAGGAACCATTTTATTTCTTTCATCGGTTGTGTGATCCGAGTGGAAAGAAATGTTTTGATTACAGTTTTCTTTAATTATTGTTTGCATTAGTTATAATGCCTGGTTCTACTTGTGGTTGAGCTGGCTCCCACCATATGATTTCATATCCTTCTTTACAGCTTTATATAGTCTGTTTCTATTAGGTTTCGGCTCACGGTGTGGGATTTTTCTATAAAACCATTTTCAGGTCAAAAGATTGATGACGAGGAGATGATCTAGTGGCCCCCGTGGTGGCGGAAGATTTTATTAATCTTCTTTTTTGTATGCTTGCTGAAGGCAAGTTTTGTACGCCTTGGGGCGATAGGTTATACTTGTTGAATATGAATATCTACTGTTTATGAGAGATGTATGTTGTGTTTTCATTTGATTTCAACAGTTGGGTTTATTATATGAAAACCTATTTTTCATAAAAATTGATGTTTGATGGATTTTCACGTGACCCTGGATCTTGGAGCGTGACAATACAAAACACAAGCATATACATGAAGGTTGTCATATTCAAACTTCTATCGAGTTGCCTACCCCTTTGCAAGGGATCAGACCAAGACATAGTTTTGGGACAATACAGAAAATGTAGATAGATTTATCGTGATGCATGGTAGATAAACTTCACAATGCAAATGCGTTATATTATACGATGCAAACACATTAAAGAAACAATCTAAGGTCACGACCTGGACCAAAGAAGATCAGAGATCAATTTTAGGTCATGAGAAGGATCGAGGAGCCAAGAACCATTTTTAGGTCGTGAAAGAACCGATGAGCCAGTTTAAGGTCATGAGCTAAGAACCAACTTATGGCTTTACGGGAACGTTTTTTGGGAGGAATGGTGCACCAAATATCTATTATTTTTAAAAAAATACTCTTTTCCTTTTAAAACAAGAGAATTCAAGATATCCGAGGACATTTTTTAAGAAAAAAAAGAGTCACCACTTGATTTTTGAGAAAAACAAAAAGAAGGCTTTAGGTTTTTTGAAGGCGTAACCAGAGAAAAAGAGAGTTCGGAGGCTAAGGTACGAAAAGGGAAGGTAATAGGCACCCTTTTTGCCCAACCATGAGGTCGGCCTCTGTTTTGTCAATATTGGTTCTTATTGTAAGCTTTTTAAATGTAACACGTACAGAGTGGGAGGTTAAAAAGAGTTCAAATAAAAGCAAACAATGAAACAAAAACCTTAACTATAATTATGAGGGTCATACAACTTGGTTATTATTTCTAAACATGCCACACATATAATTTGAGCAAAGAAAAGAAAAAAGCATGTGATGAAAAGTTAATCGAAGCAAGAAAGGGTTAAGGGACATACAACGGTGTTTTTGTCTCTAATTGTGCTATATACAGGCTATATAGAATAAACTGAAAAGATTTAGACACTATTTTTAAACTACTGGACATGTAGAAAACTCACGGCTGTGGCAACCAATGTTGCAGCCATGACAAAATGAATCACAAAACCAGCGGCAATGACAAACATAGGGTTATCGCGAGAAATCAAGAGGCAAAATGTTACGACCGTGACAACTAAAAGGTTGCGGCCAAGGTATTTTGAGGTCTAGAGGGGTTGTTCAACATGCAAAGTCCAAAATAAACTCATGCGAATGGGATATCCAAGGCAGAGACCAAAGCCCACATTGTCAAGGCTAGATCGACTATCCCTCATCCCCTACGGTAACATTATTACAAAAAGAAAGGGAATAAAAGGTATAGAACATTAAAATAAATAACATGAGGCTTGAAACACATTTTTCATGTTACTGTTTCTACAAAAAGCTCACGGCCGTAGCAATAGAATGCTGCGACCGTGACAAAGCAAAGAGAAAAAGATGCAGCCAATATAAAATAAATGACGGTCGTTACTTTAAGTTAACAAAACACACGACCATGACAACCAGGGATAGTGGTTGCCATGTTTTTAAAGTCACAAAGTGCTTTTTAAGTGTCCAGTGTGCTAGTGAACACAGAAATGAGTCGAAATATACTATTCTACGCAAAATAGAGAGTTACAGACATAATGTTTAGTGAAGAAAACTCATATAAACATGTTTTTGATTGAAATGAATAATGAAATGACAAAAACCAATAGAAACCTTAATCGTGATACCCCCGAGAGAGAGGAAATGGGGCTTTGAAGAAATATCGAGGGATCCAAATGCTACCTAATATGAATATCCATCTCAAATGCCTCCTCAAATGTGGGAATCGAATACCACCAAGCTAAACGTGCTCCAAGGCCTCACCGGTGCAAGGAAAATCACAAACTAGGCTCGGGAGTATATAATATGAATATCAAAATATCGGGTGAGGAATGATTTTGGTAGAGCTTGAGCATTCAGGTTGTTCTCCCCTCATTTCTATGCAAAATGTCACCTATTTATAGGCAAGGTGGCAGCCTATACGTCATTTGGAATGCTGCCACCTGTCCAAAAAGGTGCCAAAGTGGCGGCCGCAACCTTTTTGCTTTTGTACTGTGCTGGCTGCGTCCTTTGTTCATACTGATAGCGACAAGCTTGACTTTCAAAATTCGTAGCTAGGTTTAGGGTTTTTAAAAAGTGACGGCCATGACAAAGGAAGTCGCAGCCTGTTTTAGGATTTTCAAAATGATAGCAGCCGTGAGAGTAAGGACACGACCTGCTCTAGGATTTTGAAAACGCTATGTGAGGATATATATGTCGTAGCTAGGAGGTTTTTGGTGGTTTTATGGATTTTAAATCGAGTTTCTGACTTTGCTTGCTTTGGAGTATCCTTGAGCATAATTCACATTTGAGATGGGTGCCTAAGATTCGGCTTGGTTAAATTGGGGTGTCTATAGTTGCCCATCTTTAGCAGAACTTACAATAACTCGTGGTGCAAGTAAAATATCAAACCTCCAAAGACAAATCGATTGAACAAGCTGTCAATCTTAGGCACAAACAAAAAGTACAAAAAGGTGTGGTCGAACCCGAATTTTCATCGAGCTTCTTATGTACCCCTATTACGAGGGATTAAACTGGTCGTAGTTCGTGTGGAAATGCATATGATGCAAATAGGCTAATCCTAATGCATGGTAGATATGATACGATGCAAACAAGTATAATGCAAATATATAGACATTTAAAGTCGTAGCGTGGATCAGAGAATTACAGCAGTTCATTTTTGGGTCCTAAAAGGGACCAAAAATGTAAAAGGAGTATTTTAAGGTTATGCGAGGACCGGATAGCTAGTTTAAGGTCGTGAGGAGGACTAATTGTTCTAGGGTCAACTTTAGGTCATGCAAGGGTCGAAAAGGGTAAAGGGGAAACTTTTAAGCCGTGCAAGGACCGAGGAGTCAGTTTAAGGTCATGAGGAGGACTAAAGGTTCAAAGGGGCATTTAAGGTTATGTGAAGATCGACGAGTCAATTTAAGATAATGCGAAGGATCAACGAGTCAAATATTAGTTTTAGATCGTGAAGAGACCGACTAATCAATTTTAGATCATGAGGAGGACCGACGAGTCAAATATCAATTTTAGGTCGTGAAGGGATCGACTCGACAATTTTAGGTCACGAGTAAGATCGATGAGTTAATTTTAGGCCATGAGGAGGACCGACAAGTCAATTTTAGGTCATGAGAAGAATCAGCGAGGCAAATATTAGTTTTAGATCGTGAAGGGACCGACGAGTCAGATTAAGGTCTTAAGGAGGACCGATCATTTTGAGAGGCATAAAAGAAGAGTTTTGGCTAATCGAACCAAAATAAGGGTTGTATATGCTCAAAGGTTGATGTTTATGAAAAGGGGGCATTAAAACATAGCGGTCGTGACTTTTAGATGTGGCGGCCTGAATCATTAACCCTAGAATATTGGCGGCCTGTACATTCAAACGTGGCTACCATGTGGAACCTTTGAGAAAAGTCACGGCTTTTAGGAAACAAAGTGGCAGCTAAGGTTTGGATGTTGCGGCCGTGAGTTTTAAAGGAGTAGATCTGGATGTCACGGCCGCAAGGTCGATTATAGAATAAGGGGCTGGGATAGCTCAAAAAACTCATACGCGTGAACCTTAAGCTTTTATCTTCTCTCTCAGTCCTTCTCGTCTCTCTCACTTTCTCCACTCTCTCTCACTCTTTCCTACTATCTCTCGTTCTCACATCTCTCTCGTTCTCTCATTTCTCGTCTCTCTCGGCTTTCTCTCGGTCCTCTAGCACGATGTTCCTTCTCTCCTTCCTTTCTTTAGTTTTCTCCGTAATAATGGGGACGTGCTACGAATTGATCTGCGACGAGGGTGGCGTGGGTGGCGCAGGTGGTGGTGTGGTCGATAGCGGTGGTGATGGTGTGGGAGTTGTTGGCAGCAACGGAGAAAAAATGGCCAGCGGCAATGGTGAGGGGGCCGCATATGGTGGTGCCGAAGGTGGTGATGGTGTGGGCAACTAGGATGCTCTTTTCGATGGTTTTTTGGGCATGCCAGAGTATTTTGACCCGGCCACATACATCCATCTTCATCACCGGTTACGGAAGTCGGTTATGAAGAGGTTTATGATCCCAGACGTGATTGCGGAGCACGAGATTCTTCTCCGTCGTTGTGAGGATCACTTCTCAGCTATAAACCTCGAGGTAAGACGAGAACTTGAATCATTACTTGCTTTATAGGTGCATGCATTGAAGGTCTCTTGAACTTGGTCTTGGTTTGCTTTGGATATTCAAACCTTGTTGATATTGAGTTAGAATTGAATTGATCTTTAGAAATGAATTGAAATTGAAAATTGGATTTTAGATTTGGTTAGGTTAAACCTTGACTCGGATTGAAAGTGGATCTTGACTCGGATTTGAAATTTGGATGAACTTTAGATAATACGAACCTTGAACTTTGGAATGAAACTTTGAATCATGGATTAACCTTTGGACTTGGATGAATTTTTGAACTTGGGTTGAATGAACCTTGATCTTCGGTTAAAAATGAACTTTGGTTTTGAACAAAAAGAAGATTTGGGGTTAGAACCTTGAACTTTGGGTTAAAAGTGAAAATTAGATTTGATAATGATGAAGCTTTGGGTTTATTGAACTTGTAGAGGATGAACTTCAAAATTGAATTGACATTGAACTCGAATTTTGGTTTTAGAATAGGTCGACATCGATTTGATTTTGTGTTGGATCAAATTTCAAAAATGGGGCTCTTTAGAAACCATGTTAAAAATTGAGATGTGAATTTGTTTGGACCTTGTTGATTTTGAAAATGATTAATTAGAATGTCAGAGGGATTTGAAAACTTCAATTTTTAAATAAAATGTGTTTTGGTCATGAATTGGCTTTGGATGGAAACCGATGTCGAATTATGGGTTTGGAATGCGTTTAAGTTAAAACTAGGTTGACTTGAGAGTTTAGATCTTAGTTTAAAGTTGAATGGACTTTGAAAGCTTTGAATTTTGTTTTGAAATGGGTTTTGTTGAATTTGGAAGCGTGTAGAATTGGTTAGGTCTCGTGTCGGGAGCGGGTTGGGTTGTTATTTGATTTGAACTTTTGAATTGAGATTAAATCCTAACATTCGAATTGAGCCCTACATGACTTTGATTGAGTTTTTATCGAATTTGAAATGGGGCATAGGCTTGAATTTTGGGGGTTTTGAAATGATCTTGAAATTGGGTTTCGATGTCTGGACTTAGGAAAAAAGAATTGAGTTGAGTTATCATCTCTTGAGAACTAAATCTTGGATTGATAGGAAGTTGAATGAAAATCAAAATTGAATTTTGAATTCAGATGAGGTTCGGATTGTCTAGACTTGTTTTGGGATTTATTTGGTGGGTTAGGTCGTCGTTTTGATTTTCTTTTGTCGGATGAAACTTGTGAAGAACTTTGTTTCAGTTATCATTTTTTTTGCTCATTTTTTATTTTGATTATGTTATCATTTATATTTACTGATTCATTTGTTTTGTTTTCGTTTCAGGGGAGACTTCGTATTCAAGGTTTCGGCAGGTCCTCGGATGTTTTGGACGCTCCCTCCTCGTAGTTGAGATATTGTCGATCGGGCGGACTTCAACTGCTTCATCACTATGCTGCAGGGGACCATCAATGATCAGGTCACTCTTATTGCCCAGACCGAGAGATGGTAGGACACCACCAATACTTTCCACCTACCTACCTTTGAGGTTATCCTTACTCCTCTTGACTTTACTCTTATTATTGACATTCGGGTGGGTGGCGACTCGATCCCATTTGATCTTGCTATCAGCCGAGCCCCGCGGTTCTCACCCACTTCCTCGGTCGGGTGCCCCTGTCCATCAACAAGGGAAGCATCCGATATACAAGTGTTTTTGCCACTTCATCTGTTCTGAGGCCCGTCATTTTGAGTAGGTGGTGCGTGCATTCTTGCTCTACATGTTCGGGATAGCCTTATTCCTGAATTTAGAGAATATAGTGCACCTGCACTACCTCTCTAGTATGATAGCGGTGGACAGCATCGACACATACAACTAGGGGGAGCCACCTTGGCTACCCTCTATGGATATATGAGCGCTGCCACCCAGACTTTTAACAGGAGCACTGGCAAGTATTGGCGCATTTGGGAGGTACGCCTTTGTTTTCTTTTTTTGCTTTCCTTTCTCATTTACATATCTTTATGTCCGTTTCAACTGTACTAATGCTTTTCTTAACTCTCTGCAACCCTAGGCTTATGAGTTCCTGGGTATGCGCTAGTCGATGAACTCTTGTGACGACCCTCTAGTGATCCCTTGAGCACTCCGATGGGCCAGAAGATATCGGGGTAGGAAGCCTGGCGAAAAGGATTTGGATGACGACTGCCATTTTTTGGACACTCTCTTTACTGACCGGGTACGTCCTTTATGCATGTGTTCATTCCCACAATGTGTTCATACTGCTTGCTGACATGTTTTCTCACTTTTCAGGTCTTCTGGGATATTTAGGTTGGCATGAAAGAGTGAGTTGGGGCCAACTTGATGCAGAGCCGAGAGGTTACCCAGACTCGTGTCTACTGAAGGGACCATTCTGTAGAGAGTCGTACCTTGGTGAGCACGTTGTTCGGTAGTCCTTGGGGTAGGACTATTTTTGTATCCCGAGAACACCTCCGGTTGGGATGTGACAAACTAACTCCCTTTGTATAGCCAAGATTATCTATGCTATAACGGGTGTCAATGCTACTTTGCTAATCGAGGATGCAGATCGTGACTACACAATCTTTGCCTGAGAGAGGCTTATGCCCACTATGGGGGTCCGTGATGCTGTGCGGGGTCCCCCTCCCGCTGGCCCAGGTCCTGTCCATCATAAGTTATCCTGGACGGTGGACACCTTTGTGGACGAGAATCTTTATCAGATCCAGATCCCCAAGCCGGCGACCTAGGAGATTCTTCTTCCCCCCAGCATAGAGCATGCAAATCATCCTTCCCTTCCTTTCCTGTTTTCCATACTGCTTCTTTTATCTAGTTGTGCTGATTCTCATATTTAGTTGTACTGATTCTCATATTTGGTTGTATTGATGTGGTTCCTTTTCTTGATAGATGCCTCGAGAGTGGTGTGATCAGTGCCTTCATCTCATCTCTAGCCTGAGGGTACTGGTCCGTCCCTGGGACAATGCTTTTCAAGCTTAGGGTACAGAGCCTTCTGTTCCCCGGGGTGCCCTTGTTGTGGCATGCTCCTCATTTTGCTCATATTTACATTTTTTTCATTTTCCTTTATGTTCATTCATGCATGTTGCTATCTGACGTGTTCCTCTCTCTTCTTTTAGCGTGGTTGAGGTAGGGGCCCGAGGACTTGCAGAGGTCATGTGCCATCGGCTACACCAGTTGTTCCTATTGTACCTTATGTTGGGACCTCTGCATCTGCTTCTACTGTTGCTGCTTCTTCATCTTGAGCCCAGGCTTCTAGTATTGCGCAGACTGCCACTGGCTCAGAGGAGGCGATGAAGGAGACTAGGTCATCATTTGGGGAGTCATCCCATGGGGGCTACGTGGTCTAGAGGAAGAGGACTCGACGAGAGTGATCAACCTGCTGCTGCCCTGCTGCTATTTTTTACTTCTCTTCTTCCTTCTTACTGCACATGAAGGCCTGCGTGCCTATTCTTGCTTGGGCCAGCTGTAGACACCCCAATTTGACCCCACCAATCTTAGGTGAATTCGATGATGAAAATAGGTGGAACAAGTGCTTCAGTTCGATCCTCGGGAAGTGATCCAAGCTCGGTAATTGAACCCAACCATCAAAAACCATCAGAAACCTTCAAAACCAATGAAATTGTACCAAACCATCGATAACTTGTTGCCCAAGTCATTGCCAGAAGTGGCGACCGCCATGTTCATCGCGGCGACTGCCAATAGAACCTTGTGGAACCTTTTCCAACATGGCGACCACCAACTTCAACACGGCTACCACCAACTCACATTGTGGCGGCCGTTAATGCCAAATGGCCTGACGTGTCCCCAAAATGTGGCAGCGATTCATTGGCTGGTGAACTATATAAATACCGTACCTCTGGTACATTTTCGAGGAGAGAATTTGATATAGAGGTTTAGTGAGAGAAGCTCTGCCGAGTCGTCGAGCAATTTCGAACCCTGACGCCGAAGCCCTGCTGAATTATCGAGATCCGAGCCTCTAATAGTCCCAAATCCTAGCTTGGATCATCGCCCAAAGATCAAATTGCTCACCCACATTCTCCAACTTGAGGATTCCTAACAATTCAAGTATTTTGCTTGGATCCTCAGCCCTTTTAGCTCCATTTTCTACCCATTTGGAATGGTCGGGTTTAATTTGGTCAATTCATTTTAATTACGTTCTCGCATTATTTATGTAGTTGTTATATTCTTACATTATTTTAAATTCTAATTTTAGCTTATTTTGCCTACTTGTTTTACTTACTTACCTTTATTTTTATTATAAATTGTTAAATTATTAAATAGTGCTAATGTTTTTGGCAATTACAACTTATCAATGTTATTAATTGTTATAATCTAAGAACTTACATAACAAATTGTTGTAATAGTCAATATTACACCTATTTAATTCAAATACTTCATTTCCTTTCAATCCTTTTTTTATACTAATTTAATGTTCTAGCATTATTTACTTTTAATTAGTCTAATTTTTTTTACTAGCATTTCTCGTATAATTAATTTAATACTCCATTTTAATTCTTAACTTTCATTTAATATTAACGTAATTTTTTTTCTTAGCATTTTCTTTTTGTTCTTGTAATGTAACTTTAAAAAGTCTTATTTCTTTTTCTTTTAGTTTAATGTAATTTCTTTCTTAATATATCATTATTTTTCTTTTCTTTACTAGTTTAAGTGTTCTTTTATTTTTTTAATTTTGTTTCAATATTCTAGCATTTATTTTTCTTTCTTATTTTTTTTTCTTTTAGTTTGATGTCCTTTTTTCTTTTATCATCAACTTTATTTTTTCTCATAATACCCTATTTCTTTTTTCTTTAAGTATTCTATTTTCTTTTCTTTAAATACTAATGCTTCATTTTATTTTTCTTTTAACTTAATATTCATTCTCTAGCTTAACTCTCTATCTTTTTTTTTTTTCTTTCAATATTACTGTAAATTTTTTTTCTAGTCTTTTTATTTTCTTATTAACTTTAATAAAAGTTTCATTTAGCATTTATTTTCTTGTAATATTAATATTCATTTTTCTTATAGAAATTCATTTTTTATTTTATTTTCTATAATCTTATTTTCTTTTTATAGCACTTTTCTTTTATTTTGTTAAAACTAAAAATCACAAAAGGCTTTTAAGTTAATTTTTATTTTTTAGTAGTTCATAATTTTTTCTTTTAAAAACACTCTATTATTCTTTTCATTTCTTATTTTTCTTATCTTTTATTCTCTTTTAAAAATATAAAATGTGAATAATTAATTTTTTTTATTTTCAAAATCTTCCTTTATAAGCTTAACTTTTCTTTTATAATATTTTTCTTTTTTTTTTATTTTTGTTAAAACTTAAAAATTACAAAAAGCTTCCTAAACTAGCTTTCATCTTTTAAATGTTATCGTCTTTGATTTCTTTTTTTTTATTTTTTTTTGTCTTTTTTTAAAAATGCATTAAACGTAAATAGTTAGTTTTTTTTTTAGTATTTTCTAATCTTTTTTGGCATCTTCCCCTTTTACAAACTCTTTCTTTATTTTTTTTTCTTTTAAATCTCTCTTTTAAGTATAAACTCCTTCTTTTGTAGAAATTTCTTATGCATTTCTCTCCCTTACCTAGTTTGTTTTGGTATTATACATGTTTTGGTCATTTTTTTTAAAATCATGTCTAGAATAGATTAGCTTATTTTTTGTTTGCAATTCATATTTAGAAAATTATAGCAACTTTAGCATTTTATTCTTTTAACAAAATCATGTTAGTTTAGATTGCTTAAACAATATTGTATGTGGGTATGTTTCATGTATCCTTTAGATAGAAATTGTATGCCATAGGACTTAGAATTTTTCTTTCGACACTTATTTATTTTGAAATGTTATGTGCATATTTTATGTATTTTTTATATTTGATTTTGAATGTTCTTTCTTCACCCATATTTTGTATTTGAGAAATAATATTAAAGAACCAATGATGATTAGTAGAGGTCAACCTTACGGTTGGGCGAACGGGGTGCCTAACACCTTTCCCGATTCGTACCTTAGCCCCCGAATCCTCTTTCTCTGGTTAAACGCTTTTAAGATCAGTAGCCATTTTTATTTTTCTTAGTTTTTCTCAAAAACTAAGTGGCGACTTTATTTTCAACAAAAAATGAGTTTTTAAAATTTAGTTTTCAAGGTGTTAAAAGATTTTTTTTCTAAACATTCTTTGAATTTTTTATTTTTGAAAATTTTTCAAAACAACCCATAAATTCCAAAATCACAGTATTTTCTAACGACTCCGCTGATGACTGGTTTATAAAATCAAAATAAGAGTCATTAGTTCTTAATAAAATTTTTCATTTGCATTTTCGCATGTATATGCATTGTTCTTCAGCCCCCCTGCCTGGTCGACCCGATGCCCTGAACGTTAATCCGTTTCAGGGATTGTTGAGAAGATGGGCAACCCTTACTGACTGTACGATATCATAGGTGCAGTAAAAGAGTTCGGTCGTACTGTTTGACCATGTTCTGCATGGGAGATATATACCTGGCTCTATTTAGAAGGTACCATTTTCAATTGACCAAAATTGGCCTATTGCATATAGTGAACTTAGAACCCCCCAATTAGATGTGGCCAACCCTAGTAGGATTATGTGTCTTTCTTCATTGTATGTTTTGTTTGTATATTGTTAGGATTGTCTTGATCAAGTTTAGGCTGGTTCTTTCTCTTGGTTCGACCCAAATTTTCTATTATCCTTTGCTTAGGCTAGCTTTTCCTTCGGGTTTTTACTTGGATTTTGTGTTTTTACCCCATTCGATTTTTCTTGCCATAGTTTTCTTCCTTGGGTCATGCCCGTGTTTCATTTTAATACTTTTAGGGAGGTTTCTTTTCCCTCTGGGATCTTCTCGGGTCATTAGTTCCCCCCCTTTTTCTTGACATAGACTCGTTTCTTTCAAACCCTTGTTATACCCGTGAGAGTTATTTTCCTACCATCATGCTGCCCATTTTTTTCTTAGAATTTTTATAGGTCGAACCAATCCGGTCAACGTAGCTCTGTTTTCCTGTCAAAGTGTTGTTCGTTTTCCCGTCTTAGATGAGCCTTCTCTCTACAATTTAGTTGTTTTCCATTCTTAACCGTCTTTCTAGTTTTTGGGTTATCCTGTTATGCCACCGACACGAGCCCAACAGGGGCATTGTTTCAGTCTCCGTATTTATCTACTCATGATTCACTATTTTAGGAATCCGAGATATTGGCTACCTATTGTCAGAATGTTCACCCGGGAAGAGTCTAATACTAGTTACTCTGCTTTTGGGATTTAGGTTTCTTTATGGGATTGCCATTGGGATGAGAAAAGTATAATCAACATGTATCTGGGAAAGATCAGTGACCAATAAACTCTGTAGGGTATCTGAACGGTCAACTGAAATGACAAAAAATGAGGTGAATTTGGCAGCCCTGATGAGGGCGATTACTGATATACAGAGAGCCGTAAAGCAATAGAGCCAGGCTCAAGTGCAATGTCAGGCACAGATTCGGGCAATTTAAGCTTGTATTCCTATTGCGAATGGACAACCAAATGAGAGGAATGAAAATTCTGAAGACTTTTGAGATGACAACCAGGTCCCCGATGGACCGCAAGTTGTTCCAATACCACCATGGAACCCTCGTCAGGTGACAGTTGAGGAGAAAAATACTGCACAGTCTAGAGAATCTACACTAATTGAGATGATCGATAGGATGAAAAAGGTCCTCAAAAAAGTCAAGGGAGTTGAAGAATATATGCTCAATGTAGGGGGAGTCTACCAGTTCCCATATGCTAAATTGACAAAAAAGTTTAAAATGCCGGGCGTGAAAAAATTTGACGGAACTGGAGATCCCAGAATTCATCTCCAAATGTATGTTGGTACCCTGTCGCCAATGGGAATTGATGACTACTTGAAGGCTCAGCTCTTTCGTCGTTCTCTTTTTAGGGTAGCCCAAAAATAGTTTCTCTCCCTTGATGTAGCTAAAATCAAAACTTGAAAAGACATTGCAACGATTTTTATCTGCCAGTATAGTTACAATGTCCAGCTGGACATAACTACCCGAGAGCTTGAAGCAACCCGACAGGAGAATGGGGAATTTTTTGTTGACTTCCTGACCCGATGGAGGGGTAAGGCCACCAAAATTACAAACAGGCCCACTGAGAAAGAGCATGTGAGGATTATGGTTAAGAATCTGCAGTCTCCATTAAAGAACTACCTCATTACGCAGCCGCTTTTCACCTTCGAGCACTTTTTTGACGTTGGGGTACAAATTGAGGACGCTATTCAATCTGGTGACATCGAGAAAACAAAACCCAATCAGAAACCACCCAGAAGGGCTTTTCTCACAACTAACCAAAATCAATCCGCTGCAACCAACCTCGTGTCTCGCTCAAACAAGGTAAACTTGCTGAACCCATCTCTTTTAGCCCAGTAGTCCAATAACGCCCAACAATCAAATAATAGCCAACAGTAGCAAAGGCCAATGAGGGTGTTCACTCTCTTCAACATTTCTTCGTCCACCACCCTGAATCTACTCGTCGAGAAGGGGCTTATTAAGCCATTGAACCCCATGCCTATTCTTGATCCCCTACCGCCAAGGTTTAATGCTTTTCAATACTACGCCTTCTACCAAGGTAACGGGCACCTAACTAAAAAGTGTTTGAGACTTTGGCAGAAGATCCAAAACCTCATTGACAACAAGGTGATCCCACCACCATCTGTCACCCTAAAATCGAATGTCACTACTAACCCACTGTCGAATCATACCAGGCAGGTTAGGATAAATTACATGTCTCTAGAGGAATTAGAGGACCCGAGTCAGCACATCTGTTCAGCGCACCTACCACGCCCTCATGTTTCAATAACCGAGGATCAGACAGCATACTTGTTCATGATGATTAGAGACAGTCGAGACATGATAGAAGAATGGAATGATAGTACCTAAGAATGGTATCGACAGCTAATCCAAGTATACCAACAAGAGGAGGAGCGTAATAAAGAAGATGACTGGCCATTGGATTACCTGAATCGACCTTATGGGTTTGGCCAGGTGCTTGATGGAATCACTCTTCCCAAACTTTTTGAGGAGGAAGTGTACGTCGATAAATGCAGTCCTATTGGCTGGTAAGAATCGTGTTAAAATCAGATGGAGTAGAATGAACTGATTTCTGGGCTGCTCAGGAACTGCTAGTGGATTTTATTGAAAAAGACATTTGGGAGAAAATTGATAATACATGGGCTATTGAAGTTGACGTGGAAAGAAGGGAAAGGGCAGCCGTTAGTGACTTAAATGATTTATGGGCGTTTGAAAGCCCTCTGCACGTAAATGAAGTGAGACATACTGATAATGTGATGCCAGGGTTATGGGATCCCGAAGATGGCGTAGAATACCTAACTAGAAGTGGACGACATTTTAAGCCAGCTTAGTTACAGAAGGGACAACCAAGTGGAAAAGGAAAAGAGACAGAGCAAGAGGAGGAGGAGGATGCTGTATTGAGATAGTTGAAAAAGATGCAAGCCAACATCAGCATCTGGGGCTTATTGATGGCTTCACATAGGCACAAGTAAGCTATTTTGAAGGTGTTGAACAAGGCCAGTGTCCCGATAGATGCAACCCCCGAGCAGCTCATTGGGCTTATTCTGCCGGCCGCCGAACCAAAATTCATTTTCTTTTCTAATAAGAATTTTCCCGCTGAAGGAAAAAGTCACAACAAGCAGTTTCACATCACCGTCAAGTGCCTAGAAAAATGCATCTCGATAACCCTCATTGATAATGGGTCTGCCTTGAACGTCTGCCCATTGTGAACGGTCGTATGTTTAGGGATGAGGTCAGCCCAGTTCACTCCATGCAATCAAGGGGTGCGAGCCTATGAAAACACAAGAAGGGATGTACTAGGACTGGTATCATTCGCCGTTTCAGTAGGACCTCTGGAGATGTCAGTTGAGTTTCGCGTGCTAGACGTGCCGGCCTCCTTCAATCTGCTGCTAAGCAGGCTGTGGCTGCATGACTCAAATGTCTAGGCGGTACTATCTACCCTTCACCAAAAACTAAAATTGATAAAGAACGGGACAGTTTTGACTATCCACGGAGAAGACACCATTTATCCCCCGAGAGGAGGAGAGGGCACAACTCTATTGGAAGTTCAGCATAGTGAAGGTGATGTATTATTCAGTGGTTTTCAATTTGATGAAGAACAGCTGTTCAGATGTTGATGAATGAAGAAGAAAGGTATGTCAACCCACGAGCAGTAACAATGATGAGAAAATTATCCTTCTTCCCGTGTATAGGATTGGGACGTAAACTGCAGGGAATCCCAAAATCCATTCAGGTATTGTCGACTTCGCACTGTTTTGGTCTCGGGTATAAACCAACAAAAGAAGGTCTGGAAGGGCGTGGAAGGCCAATTATTCTGGGACGCTCAATGGGTACTTCGTCAAGGAAGGGGAAATTTTCCCATATTGTGGCTTTCTAGAGTCGTGGGTCGACGAGGAAACCAATAAAAAACTACCATAATTGGAGATCTTCTTCAGCCATCAGTTGTTTAACACAGAAGAGGAAGAGACAGTGCATGGAAAAGAAGAAGGAAAGAACGTCCAGGAGGAAGACTGGCCTGACAAGTTTGATAGTGCCGACATGGGAATGCTATTTAACGAGAAGATGGCTCAGTTGTAGGTGACTGATCAGAACTGTTTCATTATGGATTTTGGCGCACCAGCCGATTGCACCAAGCTTATCGTCGATGCAGCTACAAAAGAGGTGAAGAATTGAACCATCGAGGCTGGTGATGTACACATTGTCTATCCTGAGTCTGGGATTGAGTCGGAGTCTGTAGTCTGTAGTCGAGGGCACATCTGTTGGTGCTCCTCTCCATGCTTTTACTATCTAGTTTGTAATCCCCTCTGTTTTTAATGAAATGAACAAGATTTCCAGTTACTCTGATTCGTTTGATTTATTTCATACGCTTTCTGACGATTTTGAATTCGACGGAAATATTTCCAAAGAAATAAAACTTTTAATAAAAAGAGAAGAAGAAATGCGTGCCCAACCAATGATTGAAGAAACTTTGTCAATAAATCTGGGTAATGAAACTATCCTGCAAAATGTTCAAATCGATTCTTTTTTATCCTCAGTTGAACAAGAACAACTAATAACTTTATTAAAAGAATTCAAAGATGTATTTGCATAGTTTTATGAGAATATGTCCCGAATTGATCCTAACATTATCCAGCACCATATCCCCTTATACCCTGATGCTAAACCTATCAAACAAAAGTTAAGATGGATCCGGCCAGAATGGGCTCTGAAGATTAAAGAAGAGGTTGCCAAACAAATCAACGCTAGATTCCTAATGGTAACTGAGTATTCGAAATGGGTAAATAATATAGTGCCAGTTCTGAAGAAGGACGGTCGTATCCGAGTCTGCGTGGATTTTTGGGATCTCAACAAGGCTAGCTCGAAAGACAATTTTCCACTGCCACACATTGATGTCTTGGTAGATAGTACATCGCGGCACGCTTTGTTGTCATTTATGGATGGATTCTCCAGATACAACTAAATTCTGATGGATCCTAAAGACAGAGAAAAGACGACATTCACCATGCCTTGGGGCACCTATTGTTATCATGTAATGCCGTTTGGCTTAAAAAATGCAGGGGCAACGTATCAAAGAGCTGCCACTACTTTACTCCATGACATGATACATAAGGAGGTCGAGGTGTACGTGAACGATATAATAGTCAAATCAAAAAATTGGGATGGCCACATTGTAGCACTACGAAGATTCTTCAAAAGAATTTGGAAGTACAAGACGCGACTCAACCCGCAGAAGTGTGCATTTAGAGTCACTGCCAAAAAATGCTCGGATTCATGATCACTCAACGAGACATTGAAGTCGACTCTTCGAAGATCAAAGCAATTTTGAAAATGCCTCCTTCGAAGATTGAGCGGGAAGTTAGGGGCTTTCTGGGAAGAATCTAGTTTATTAGTCGGTTCATCGCAAATCTGACAACTACCTGTGAGCTGCTCTTTCGCCTGCTGAAGAAGGGGTCAAATTCGAATGGGATCAAAAATGCCAAGACGCCTTTGATGCCGCACGACAATACCTACAAAATTTACCTGTTCTAGCTCCTCTTGAACCTGATAGGCCACTGATCCTTTACTTGTCAGTGACTAACTCAGCTATGGGATGTATGCTAGCACAAGAAGGAGAAACTGGAATCGAAAAGGTTGTCTACTACTTAAGCAAGAAAATGATCAGGTCAGAAATACGATACACACCACTGGAGAATACATGTTGGGCCTTGGTTTGGGCTTTCCAAAAATTGAGGCATTACATGCTATCTTTCACAGTGAACATCATCTCTCGAATGGACCCGTTGAAGTATCTGTTTGAAAAGCCGGCACTGACAGGAAGGCTAGCCCAATGGTTGCTATTATTATCTGAGTTTGATCTCCAATATGTTACCCGAAAGTTAGTCAAAGGCAAAGTAGTGGCAGAATTTTTGGCCGACCAACCAGTTGAAGGAGATGAAGATACAGAGTTCCAATTTCCTGATGAACAACTGATGAAAGTCGGGGATGACAAGTGGACTCTATATTTTGATGGCGCATTCAATCAATATGGCTATGGAATAGGAGTCTTTCTTGTCACTCCTGATGAATCGCACGTTCCAGTGTCTCTAAAACTCAATTTTGAAGTCACCAACAATCAGGCGGAATATGAAGCATGTTTAGCTGGATTGGAGGCAGTCTTAGAGTTAGGGGCAAGGAAGCTAGAAGTCATTGGAGATTCAGTACTAGTAGTTTCACAAGCCAGAGGAGAATGGAAAGTTAGGGACTTAATCTTGATTCTCTTTCATCGAGAACTAGAAAAGTTGATACCGTGCTTTGAATTGGTGATCTTCACCCATGTACCAAGACTGTAGAACAAGTTCGCCGATGCACTAGCCACCCTAGCATCCATGATTGACATACCACCCAGAGTTCGGATGAAACCTTTGGTAATTGAGCAGAAGAGAAAGCTGACATATGAGATGACAACCACTATTGAAGAAAGCACTGAAGAACTTCCGTGGTACATTGACATTCAGAACTTTGTAGAGAAAGGAAAATATCCAAAGTTCACCAACAAAAAGGACAAAAGGGCAATACGACGACTATCGGCGCAGTTTATCGTTTGTGGTGGTAGACTGTACAAACGAGGACATTATGGGGTTAATAAGCTGTGCATAAACGCAGAAGAATGTCACCAACTGATGAAAGAAATACACGTAGGAATTTGTGGGCCACACATGAGCGAAAATATGTTAGCCAAGAAAATCCTACGATAGGGATACTTTTGGATGACGATGGTGACAGATTGTGTCCAGTTTGTGAGGAGGTGTCATAAATGTCAGATTCACGCAAATCTTATGCACGTTCTCCCGTCTCAACTGTACAACCTGACATCACCATGGCCATTCTCAGTATGGGGCATTGATGTGATTGGCAGGGTAACACCGAACGCATCCAATGGGCATGAGTTTATTTTAGTGGCCATTGATTATTTTACCAAGTGGGTAGAAGCAGCTTCCTACTCGGTATTGAAGGGCTCCCATATTGCTAAGTTTATCAAGCAAAACATTATTTTCTGATACGGGGTCCCACATGAAATTATCTCAGACAATGGCTCACATTTTCAAGCAGAGGTCCTGGATCTTTTCAAAGAATACCGAATAGTAGCTCACAAATCCTTGCCATATTGGCCATAGACCAATGGGGCAGTCGAGGCAACAAACAAGAACATTAAGAAAATCCTGCAAAAGACAATCAATTCACACGAAGATTGGTCGGAACATCTACCATTTACACTTTGGAGATATAGGACGCCGGTCAGAACTTCAACTGGAACAACGCCATACTCTCTAGTGTATGGGATGGAAGTCGTACTCCCCATTGAGGTGAAAATTCCCTCACTAAGAGTAGTAGCTGAGACCAATATCTCAGAAGCAGAATGGCAGAGGAACCAGATGGAAAAATTTCTCTTGTTTGATGAAAGAAAGTTGCAAGCTCTGTTTCATGTGCGAGGATACCAAAGGAGGATAGCTCGAGCATTCAATAAGAAGGTCAAGACTCGGGACCTCAGAGAAGGAGATTTGGTTCTCAAAGAAATCAGAGCTCCCATCTTCGACCCGAAAGGCAAGTTCAAGCCCAACTGGTCCGGACCATTTCTGATCAAAACCATCATGATCGGTGGCGCAGTCATTATTATGGACTTGGATGGGAATGTGTTCTCCACTCTAGTTAACCTCGATCAACTCAAAAAATACAATGCCTAAGGTAAAAATAAGATAAAAATAAAAGCTCGCTGAGTCAAAAATCGAAAAGGCAACTCAAGAAAAAGTTAGAGCGGCCCGCAAGGCCAAAAAACCCGAAAGGGCAACCTTAACAAAAATTAGGGCATCACAAAAGGAAAGTGCCAACACCCGAGCGAAAATAGAGCCCGAACTACGTTATGGCCTAATTCCATCTTTTGGGATACGTAAGCAGCTTCTTTTAAAGAAGTCCGGCCACATTCTTTGTCTTTAACCATTTTAAATTTAAGTAAGACCAATGCAAATTAATTTCTAAATTTTGATAATAAAGTCATTAAAACTCTGGATAAATTTAAACCATCTTAAACATAATGTGGGAGTTTGTCATTACTTCGATCAGAATTATAAAGTTTTGAATAAAAGGAGGGGCACGCGAGTCCCAAACTCTACAAATAAAATAAGGGAAAACAATGAAATTTTTGAAACAAAGCAAGAGGCCTCAAGTTCTTCTTCTTTTTGCTGCTTGTTCTTTATCTTTTTTCTCCCGATCCTGCATCAGCCATGCCTTGTATTCAGTGAAAAGATCGAAACATTGCAACTCATACATCTCCATCAATGACCGAGATGGCCAGGCATCCTGATATGATGATAGAAACGGGGCCGGTAGTATGGATGAGAACAGACGGCCTCGAATGCTAGGGAAGATGATCTGATTGCGGCCAAACTTTCGCATGATCCGATGGGGGTAATATAAGGTAGTCTGACGAAGGCCGACCAGTAGAACCCCAGGATGATCCATAGTAACCAAAGTCATGGCAGGGATCCGCCACCAAGAGCACTGCCAGGTAATGTCTAGGCCATTCAGAGAAGAAAGATAATATCGCCAAGATGCCTCAATATCGCATATCTGATAACGCAGGCGGTAAAGGAAAGCAGCGGCATTGTGCCTGTTAGTGGGAGGCTTATGTACAAGATTTACCTTCTCCATCATCCAATTCTGTAGCAAGAGTTAAAATAGTAAGAGAAAGGCTTTGCAGTATGAAAGAGAACTTGATACAAAGGAAGATGTTAAGCTCACCTGGAGAAGTAAAAGGTTGCCAGCAAAGGTGGTGGTCTCGCCACGATGAGCAGCGTCCAAGCCTAGCAGTGTCTCGACCAGAACAAGGGGCACAAAGCCCTTCCCTATCCACATTTGGCCAGCAATGTCAACCAAGGCACAATTAACCCGCCCATCAGGATGGACAAGGAGACACAAGGCGAGGAGGTAGAAGCAAAGTGCATAACAACAACGCAGCTGAAAGTCGAGATCGCTGAGGTCACCAGTAGGATGAAACCTCTCAATAAGCCACGGGGTGTCAAGACAGTCGCCTGAGGTCAGAAGAGAAGCCTCTACCCTGGATAGGCCACAAAATTACATCATTTGCTGCCGAACTAAGAGGAAGGGAGTAGGAACAACAACAGAACCCCGTGGAGTCAAGTTCAAAATGGCAGTAAACTCCTCCACAGTGGGGCAAAGCTCTTCAAGGCCAAATCGAAAGACGTGGGACTGTGGATCCCAAAGTTGAATGGCGGCCTTCAACAATGGTTCGTCGATCTTCACGGCCATAAGATAAAACACAGAGTTAATCCCAAAAGGAGCAAAGTTCAAATGTTCAATGTGGCATAACGCCTCAATCCATGAAGAAAGTGAGGTAGCCATCTGGGTGTAAGCAACAGAAAAGGGAGCCTCCAAGGCTGTATTTATAAGGCAGGAAAAGGCGGGAAACCAAACAAATTCGGCAAAAGGCACACTCATTATGGTGGCCGCCACCTTGGGGTCAATGACCACCAACTTGAAAAAACATAGTATAGTGACATCATCGCTTTGACCAGGCAGTCGCCATGTTAGAAGTGGCGACCGCCATGTCTGAGGTGGCGACCGCCATGTTAATTGTGGCGGCCGCCAAGTTTAAATATGGCAGATGTATTCAGTTTGCAGTTTTTATGGCTTGTGTAAAATGTTGACTTTCGCATTGTACATACAAGACAATTTTAGCAGTAAATAAGAGAGAATCAAACAATAGATGAATATCAAGCGATAAAATGGCATGAAGGCCCAAAGATGCATAAAAGGTGATAATAATGTAAACTGGGGCACACAGGCCCATAGAAAAGATAAATGTATATAAATCAAATTGGGGCACGCAGGCCCATGAAAACCAAGATGAAGTGTATAAAAAGTAAAGAAAACGGGGGGAGCTCTCTCTCTCTCTCTCTTATCAATGCCTCGGGCGAACCCGGCGGAAAGACGACCGGCCTCGTCCGAGGTCGCCTCCTCAAAAAGTCTCTCAATGTCATCGCTACCGCTGCCGGAGGAAGATGAAACAACTCTGGAATGACTCCGAGAAGATAAAATGGATCCTCTAGAGCGAGCCCGAGCAGATGCCCAGAGACCACGACCTCGAGCTGGAACTAGGGCTGGAGCGGGGGTCAATCCTGAGCCTGTGGTGGTACTATGTCGGTAGCTGGTATCGAAGGATGTTAGAAGAAAACCAAGATCAGAACATAGTACAGAAAAGTGAAAAAAATTTAGAAAGATTCATGAGAATATTTACTATAGCTACTGGAGTGAATGAAATACCGGCTGCTCGGACAGTGGCATCAAGCTGACGGATCAATGCTCTCTGACCAGTAAGGACCAGCAGCAAATGATCCATCCATGCCTGGTTAGCCTGTAAAAAGAAGTTGGGTGGTTTTAATAGACGAACAAAGAAAGTAAATAATTAGATAAAAGGAAAAGGACCAAGACAAACCTGACTAAGCTCAGCCCTAAACTCAGGTGCCGGTGGAACAAGAACCGGCAGAGGGAAGGGGTAGCTATATACTACTGTCTAGATCTCCCATGGGATCTCCGGACCCCTCATCCCTCCACCAGCATCATCAGCAGTAGCAGCGGCTCCAACAGCAGCAGCGGGCCCAGCGACAGCACCGGCATCAGCTACCTCCGGTACTCGTCCTCTCCTCCTGCCGCCAGGGGCAACTGGGCCAGGACCTAAGGGACCCATCAGGTGTACCCGGGCCCAAGCTGTGTAGCCACCTTTTGCCACCAGTAGCTCCGAAACTGGGGTCCCCACCGTCTCCAGCAACAAGTCGACGCGACCTATATGATCATTCTGGTGCATGCAGGCTGGAGGAACCACCGGTATCCTGAAGTGATCAAGGCCGAGTGACTGACGGACCACTCACTCACCGAGATAATACTCCCTACCAAATGGGCCCTCCAACAGGATTCGCCTAGAAGCGGTATGCTTGCCACGCATCAGATCTGCACTGGCCCGATCCTCCACTCCTTGCAAGACATCCCAATGAACCTGCAGTAATTCAAAGACTAGTGCAAAAAAATAGTAAGCGGTGAATACAGTACAATATGATAACCAGTGTACAAAATACAGTGACCAATGTACAGAATACAGTGATCAGTATGCAGAATAAAGGTGTACAGTATAGAGAACAGCGCAGAAAATAGTAAAAATGATACCTACTCGGGAGTCAGCCGCTCCAAGGAGACTCAGAAGCGGTCAATGTCCTTCCCTCCTGCCTTCTTCCCCTTTAGCCCTCGTGACCATCGGGCTGCTCAGGGAATAACCAGGGGGTCTGCTGCGGAGTTCGCCATGACATGAAGTCCGAGGAACTCGTAAGTCCATAGCTGCAAAGAGGAAGGTGTCAATCAATAAATAATGGATAACAAAAGATTGGAAATGAATGGAAAAATGCAAAAACTAAATCATACCTCCCAGATCCTCCAGTATCCCTCGATGCTAAGCCCCTGGGGGAACCGGGTCAATGTTCGCATGAATCCGTAGAGGGTGGCAAGAGCAGCTCCTCCCCAGTCGAATGAAGCAGCCTAGTCCAAACGAGCGAGGGCACCAAGGTAATGCACATGAGTGGCATTCTCCTTGTTCGAAAACAAGGAGGTACCAAACATATACATCAAAAAGCCCCGAGCAACCCACTCGAAATGGCGGGGATCAAAGCAGTAGAAGTGGAAAAATTGCTCGAAGAACCTGGTGTATCGAATCCAGTACTGTCCATCTGAGTAAGAACGGCTCCAAGAAAATACAACAGCGCATCAGCAGAGCGGCAGACGGTCGGATCAAATGGGATGGGTGTTCCTCCAACTCGGATACTGGTAATCAACGCAAAGTCGAGAGGAGTCAGAATAGCCTCGAAAGTAGTGAAGTGAAAGGTATTGGTGGTATCTCACCACCGCTCGGCAAGGGCCGTGAGCCAAACCCAGTCGTTGCTCGTCCTACCCAAAAGGGGTATGAAACGAGTAAAACCAGAAGTATCAACGAATGCCCGGCTAGGAGCGGGGAGGGCATCATACCACTCCAATACCTCCCTAGAGGTAGAACCTCTAAAACTTCTAACATAATGACCAGCCTGAAAAAAGAAGACAAACAGAGAATATATAAAGAACAGATCGCACAAGCGAAGTGTAGAAAAATATCTAGAAGCAAAACCCTAGGTTCGTGTGTATGTGACGACCCTTCGATTCTCTCAAAAGCCCTAGAAAAAGACAAGGCACCCTAACCCTTGGTTCGTGTGTAAGTGACAACCCTTCGGTTCTTTCAAGCCCTGGTAAACAAGGCAAATCTCCCTAACCCTAGATTCATGTAAGTGACGACCCTTCGGTTCTCAAAAGTCCTAGAAAAAGACTAGGCACGCTAACCCTAGGGTCGTGTGTAAGTGACGACCCTTCGGTTCTTTCAAAAGCCCTAGAAAAGACTAGGCACCCTAACCTTAGGTTCATGCGTAAGTGACGACCCTTCAGTTTTCAAAAGCCCTAGAAAAAGACAAGGCACCCGAACCCTAGATTCGTGTGTATGTGACGACCCTTCGGTTCTCTCAAAAATCCTAGAAAAAGATTAGGCACCCAAACCCTAGGTTCGTGTGTATGTGACAACTCTTCGGCTCTTTCAAAAGTCCTGGAAAAAGACTAAACACCCTAACCCTAGGTTTGCGTGTAAGTGACGACCATTCGGTTCTCAAAACCCCTAGAAAAAGACTAGGCACCCTAACCCTACGTTCGTATGTATGTGACGATCCTTTGATTTTTGCACGCCCTAGTAAAAGACTAGGAACCCTAAATCTTAGTACGTCAGGCGGATCTCTATCTTTTTGTGTTAAAAAATATATATATAATAACAATTTTTAAAAAAAGGGGCAAAGAAAATCTCCCCTTTTAATGTTGGTATTTTTTCCATTTTGTCCCAATTTTCTTTAATTTTTTAGGATTTCTTAAAATTTCTAGAATTATCTTAAAGTTGTTTCTCATTTTCTAGGATTTTTTTAAAATTTTTAGAATTATCTTAAAATTGTTTCTTAATTTTCTAAGATTTTTCTAAAACTTTTTCAAAATTTTCTAGGATTTTTCTAAAAATTCTCTCAATTTTCTAGGATTTTTCTAAAGATTTTTTTAAACTTTTCTAGAATTTTTTTCTTAATTTTCTAGATTTTCCTAAAAAAAACAAAAAACAACAACAGCAACAAAAAAAATTCAGGCCCTTTGATTTTTATGCCTAAAAATAATTAATCCCTTATTTTTATCTTTTTCCTAAAAAAATAAAATAAAATTTTTTCACAACCTTTATTTTTTGTGTAAAATAAATTACCTCTTTTATTGTTTGTTCAAATTCTAGTGTCCCTACTATTTTATAATTCATTGCATAAGTACCTAAAGCTAGGTTTTGCATATTTAAATCTCAAAAAACATGCACAAGTCATCACAGCAATCATCATCATCATAAATCAAATCATCATCATATCATATAGAGGATCCTAGACATGCGTCTACGTTTGTTATATCATAAAAACATGCTTGGAATTTGAAACAGTAGGGATAGGTAACTTACTGAAGGTCGCTGACGAGAGACACGGTGGTTAAGCTCCCGCAAAAGGGCGTCAACGGCGACCGCATCGGTAGGAGGCTTATAGCGTCTCATCCCGCGGTATACTATGCGATGAGGGACCGGATCATAGGTATGTGGCTCAAAAGGTGTTGGATGACCCTCTCTAGCGTCTGGATCCAAGAAGTCGGCTACCGCAGCCTCGGCGGTAGCATCTGTAGTCGCCTGTGCCTCAGCAGCTGCCCGTGTCTCCTTCTCGACTGCCTAGCGAGAAGCACGCTCTGCCTCAAGCAGGAGAGCATCCATCGCAGCACTAGGCTGTGTAACAGTGACCCCGCTGGCAGGGAGGCTGGTGGTCGTATTCCTGAGAGTCCCCATGGAGGAACTCCCAGCAGCAGTAGGACCTCGTCATGCCCCTAAGTCGTCGTCTCCCTGGTCCTGGCCCGCCATAAAGAGGAACGGGATCACAAATAGAAGAGTGAACATCGTGAGAGAGCTAGGAAGTAAGAAAAAGTATGAAAATGGAGCTTAGAAGTTTGGGAGAACAAGAGAGAGCATGAGAGAACTAGAGAGAGAGTGAAAAGTGCACAAATGAGCCAGTTCGCGCGTCTTAAAGGTACGGATGCACGCCTAGAGTTTGTGGTCGCCATATTGCATGTTAGCGACCGCCATGTTCTTCAAACGTCACATGGCGACCGCTAGGTCTTAGGGGTTTTTACCCAGCAGCTGCCATGTCAGAGGGGTTTCACCTTGGTGACTGCCATGTTGTCAAACGTCACGTCTCTTCGATCTTGGCGACTGCCATGTCATAATGTCAATATTGCGTTTAGGGTTTCTAAGGGGCTGTTTTGGGGTTTTGTTATTTTGTTATGTCATTTTAGCATTTGGTGTTTTTGTTTCATGAGATTTATTTTTGTTAGTTAAGAAATAATAATAATAATAATAGAATATAATAATAAAAAAATATATAAAATATATAAAAAATAAATAAAATAATAAAATCACTTAGGGTGTTTATTTCTCTAAACTCTTTACTTTGTGTATTCTTTCAAAATAAAAATCTTGGGTATGTTTTAGAATTTTTGTGTCATTATTGCACTCTGATAAATTTAATTTTAAGCCGTAACTAGGTTTTTAATGATTTTTATCTCATGTCTTGTCTCGAATTTTCAAGTCTTAACTCGACCTATTAATTCGCGGTTTTCCTCCGATAAATTTAATTTTAACCCGTAACTAGACTTTTAATTATTTTTATCTCATGTCTTGTCCCGAATTTTTAGGTCTTAACTCGACCTATTAATTCGCGGCTTCCACTCCAACAAATTTAATTTTAAGCCGTAACTAGGCTTTTAATTAATTTTTTCTCATGTCTTGTCCCGAATTTTCAGGTCTTAACTTGACTTATTAATTCGCAGCTTTCCTCCGATAAATTTAATTTTAAGCCATAACTAGGTTTTTGATTATTTTTATCTCATGTCTTGTCTTGAATTTTCAGATCTTAACTCGACCTATTAATTCGCGGCTTTCAATCCGATAAATTTAATTTTAACCCGTAACTAGACTTTTAATTATTTTTATCTCATGTCTTGTCCCGAATTTTCAGGTCTTAACTCGACCTTTTAATTTGCGGCTTTCACTCTGATAAATTTAATTTTAAGCCGTAACTAGACTTTTAATTATTTTTATCTCATGTCTTGTCCCGAATTTTCAGGTCTTAACTCGACCTATTAATTCGCGGCTTCCACTCTGATAAATTTAATTTTAAGTCGTAATTAGGCTTTTAATTCATATCTTGTCCCAAATTTTCCGGTCTTAACTCGACCTATTAATTTGCGACTTTCTTCTGATAAATTTAATTTTAAGCTGTAACTAGCCTTTTGATTATTTTTATCCCGCTTCCATCCCAAAATTGTGAGGTCTTAACTCGACCGATCAATTGCTTTTCTGGTTAAGGTAATTTCTTGGATCTTAACTCGTTCCTTTTAAAATTATTTTATCCCCAACCGAGTTCTTAGAACTTAAATTCGATCTTTGACTTGTTTGCACTCCCTTTAGCTCTTAACTCAATCTTTAGAATTTGTTCGATCATACCAGTATCTGCATTATGTTAACATCTATATCATGTTACATTTTGCATCATATTTCTTGCATCTTTTCATTTTACACCAGGAACTACGTTTTGGTCTGATTCCTAGCAAAAAGGGGGACGTAGGCAACTCGATGAAAGTTCGAGTACGACTAACATCGTATGCATGCTTGTGTGTTTGTGGCCTAAAATTGACAGTTCGGTCAAATAGCTGTTGTGTTTGGGTCTTTGATATAGCTTGTATCACGCGTTGCTATACAAGTCATATCAAAGAGGGGCAACTATAGACACTCCAATTTGACCCCACCAATCTTAGGTAAATTCGATGATGAAAACAGGTGGAACAAGTGCTTCAGTTCGATCATCGGGAAGTGATCAAAGCTCGATAATTGAACCCGACCATCAAAAATAATCAGAAACCTTCAAAACCAATGAAATTGTACCAAACCATCGATAACTTGTTGCCCAAGTAGTTTCCAGAAGTGGTGACCGCAATGTTCATCGCGACGACCGCCAATAGAACCTTATAGAATCTTTTCCAACATGGCGACCGCCAACTCACATTGTGGCGGCCACTAACTCCAAATGGCCTAACGTGTCCCCAAAACGTGGTAGCATTTCATTAGCTGATAAACTCTATAAATACCGTACATCTGGTACGTTTTCGAGGAGAGAATTTGATATAGAGATTTAGTGAGAGAAGCTTTACCGAGTCGTAGAGCAATTCAGAGCCCCGACGCCGAAGCCCTGCCGAAATATCGAGATCCAAGCCTCTGATAGTCTCAAACCCTAGCTTAGATCATCGCCCGAAGATCAAATTGCTCACCCACATTCCCCAACTTGAGGTTCCTAAGCAATTCAGGTATTTTGCTTGGATTCCCGGCCCTTCTAGCTCCATTTTCTACCTATTTGGAGTGGTCGGGTTTAATTTGGTCAATTCATTTTAATTACATTTTCGCATTATTTATGTAATTGTTATATTCTTACATTGCTTTAAATTCTAGTTTTAGCTTATTTTGCCTACTTGTTTTACTTACTTATCTTTTTAAAAATTTTATTACAATTTGTTAAATTATTAAATTGTGCTAATATTTTTGGCAATTACAACTTATCAATATTGTTAATTATTATAATCTAAGCACTTACATAACAAATGGTTGTAATAGTCAATATTACACCCATTTAATTCAAATGCTTTATTTCCTTTCATTCCTTTTCTTTTTTGTGCTAATTTAATGTTCTAGCATTATTTACTTTTAATTAGTCTAATTTCTTTTTACTAGCATTTCTTGTATCATTAATTTAATACTCCATTTTAATTATTAGTTTTCATTTAATAGTAACGTAATTTTTTTTCTTAGCATTTACTTTTTTTTCTTGTAATATAGTTTTAAAAAATCTTATTTCTTTTTCTTTTAACTTAATATAATTTTTTTAATGTACCATTTATTTTTCCTTTCCTTACTAGTTTAAGTGTTCTTTTATTTTCTTAATTTTGTTCCAATATTCTAGCATTTATTTTTCTTTCTTATTTTCTTTTCTTTTAGTTTGATGTCCTTTTTTCTTTTATCATCAATTTTATTTTTCTCATAATATCCTATCTCTTTTCCTTTAAGTATTTCATTTTATTTTCTTTAAATACTATTACTTTATTTTATTTTATTTTTAACTTAATATTCATTCTCTAGCTTCTTTTCTTTTCTTTCAATATTAGGGTAATTTTCTTTTCTAGTCTTTTTATTTTTTTATTAGTTTTAATAAAAGTTTTATTTAGCATTTTTTTCTTGTAATATTAATATTTATTTTTCTTATAGAAATTCATTTTTTATTTTCTTTTTTCTATAGTCTTATTTTCTTTTTATGGCACTTTTTTTTATTTTGTTAAAATCAAAAATCACAAAGAGGCTTTTAAGTTAATTTTTATCTTTGAGTAGTTCATAATTTTCTCTTTTAAAAATACTCCATTATTCTTTCCATTTCTTCTTTTTCTTCTCTTTTATTCTCTTTTAAAAATATAAAATGTGAATAATTAAATCTTCTTTTATTTTTAAAACCTTCCTTTATAAGCTTTAACTTTTCTTTTATAATATTTTTCTTTCTTTTTATTTTTTGTTAAAACCTAAAAATCACAAAAAGTTTCCTAAACTAGTTTTCATCTTTTAAGTGTTATCTTTTTTTCTTTTTTTTTTATTTTCTTTTTGTCTTTTTTAAAATGCATGAAATGTAAATAGTTAGTTTTTTGTTTTTAGTATTTTCTAACCTTTTTTGGCATCTTCCTATTTTACAAACTCTTTCTTTATTTTCTTTTCTTTTAAATATCTCTTTAAGTATAAATTCCTTCTTTTGTAGAAATTTCTTATGCATTTCTCTCCCTTAGTTTATTTTTTACCTAGTTTGTTTTGGTATTATACATGTTTTGGTCATTTTCTTTAAAATCATGTCTAGAATAGATTAGCTTTTTTTTGTTTGCAATTCATATTTAGGTAATTTTAATAATTTTAGCATTTTATTCTTTTAACCAAATCATGTTAGTTTAGATTGCTTAAACAATATTGCATGTGGGTATATTTCATGTATCCTTTAGATAGAAATTGCATGCCATAGAACTTAGGATTTTTCTTTCGACACTTATTTATTTTGGAGTGTTATGTACATATTTTATGTATTTTTTATATTTAATTTTGAATGTTCTCTCTTTATCTCTATTTTTTCTATTTGTATGTATTTGAGAAATCATTTTAAAGAACCAATGATGATTAGTAGAGGCCAACCTTATGGTTGGGCGAAAGAGATGCCTAACACATTTTTTGATTCGTACCTTAGCCGCCGAACCCTCTTTCTCTGGTTAAACGCTTTTAAGATCAGTAGCCATTTTTGTTTTGCTTAGTTTTTCTCAAAAACTAAGTGGCGACTCCATTTTTAACAAAAAATGGATTTTCAAATTTTGATTTTCAAGCTGTTAAAAGATTTTTTTTCTAAACATTATTTGAATTCCTTATTTTTGAACATTTTTCAAAACAACCCCTAAATTCTAAAGCCACACCCGCATGCCCATTGACATACATCCTGGTGCATTTTGTTCTGTTATACCACACCGATACACTGCTCTTGGCACACTGCTCTGACACACATTGATGCATTGTTCTTGATACACTACTTACGATTGATGAGGCCTTCGTGCTTCTATTTTACTTTTGGTTTGCGTGCCTCGATACACATACCACATACACACATTACTTTATTACTCATGATAGATAGGGCCTTCGTCCCTTTTGGTTTCCATTTTGATTATTATGGATGCTTGCGACCCTTTTATTTATGTTATGAAAATCAAATTTGATCGATTAGACTTTTGTAATGGATGATGTATGCTAGGTGAGTTGAGAATTTCCATATAAATCTGTTTTCATGTTGTGAGTTGCTAACAGGTTTGTAACAAAAGTTTGGGGCATGTTGACAAAATGGGGGTAGGCTGTCAAAATTTTTGCATAAAAAAAGTTACGGCCGTGAGAAATAAATTCTTGGCCAAGGGTTTTGGATGTGGTGTCCTGAAATTTTGTAGAGAAAAGTTGGCGGCTGTGAGAATTAGGGATAGTCGTGACTTTTGTAGATAACGGCCGTGAGAAAAAGGTGGCGGCCGTGAGAAGGATTTTTGGCGCAAAACCCAAAGTAGATTCTATGGTTCCCTCCATTTTTGCTTCTATAAAAGGGGCAACTGTTTCTGACCCTACTGTTCTGAATATCCTTCATTTTCATTGCCCTCTCCATGGCCTACGTCTACAACAACTCTTTTTCATCTTGGATGGACGACTTCTTTCTGGTCGAGTGCAAAAACTTTCTTAACTTTGGCCTAATTGCACTGTTCTCCTTGCGAACCATAAAGGTCGAATGGCATCTTCTGCGAGGAGAAGCACAGCTGTGGGACCCCAACATATATGTGTTCCGTTTTGGGTACGAGGAGCTGTGTCTGACGGTGGAGGACTTTTCCACCATCCTTGAGATTTTGGCATGAGAGGAGGTCATAGTTCCCACTCCTTTCTCGAGTCCTAGGGATTGGTTGATGTAGCTCTGTGGCTATTCCAAATGTGAGGCCTCACTCATTACCCATAACGAATTCCTCGATGTGACACGGATCATAAATCGCTTTGGATCTCGGGGATCTCTTAGTGATTCCTCTATTCAGCTTCAACATTGTTATGCCCTTTGCATCTGTCTTTGGGCTCATTTCCTGCTGAGGCCTTTTGATGGGCGAGCTAATTCTTTTTTGGTGGACGTGGCTCACCAGATCCACGAGGGTTTGGACCTGGTTTCGCTGGTCCTTACTGACACGCTTCTTAGCCTTGATGTAGTCCATACCGAGGGTGCCCCTTATTTCGCTGGTAGTGCTCTCCTACTATAGGTAGTTCACTCAGCTCTCATTTTTCTATTTTTCTCTCGGTTCTTCTGGTCATCTCTCCTTTTTTATTTTTCTCTCTATTTTTCTGCTCAGCTCTCCTTTTTCTATTTTTCTCTTTATTTTTCTGCCCAGCTCTCTTTTTTCTTATTTCACTCAGGTTTAGCTGATGGAGAAGGTGAACTTGCTGGAGAAACCAGTATCTGACAGCTATAGTGTGAAGTCCTTCATCCATCATCAGGTTTATTGCCTTTGCTCGACTGAAGCCGCTTGGAAAGACTATATTAGTTCTTTGACCGGGGAGGATAACTCCTGGTTATGCCCCTGGCTAAAGATATCTTTTATGACTACTGCTATTGTAGATCACTCGAGGGTTCTATTGGTCGACTTGAAGTTTGCCATTTTCTATCATTCATATCGCATTCTTTGTCAGTTTGGGTATACTTAGGTTAAACTTAATACTGCTGTGAGTTATCTGTATAGTTTCGCACATCGAGCCCCTTTCTTGGGTTAGTACTAGCAAGACTGGTCTTCACAACTAAGAATGTCGGACGATGGAGAGTTTGACAGTAGACTTTTTGAGGTTTACAAGGCTTGGCTTGGGAAAAAGATAGAGTGCAGTGTGAGACAAGGAGGAGATGGAATGAGGAGAAGGAGTTGACTCTTCTTCCCTGTATTTTGATATTCTGTTTGCTTCATTTAACTTTTTAGGGTGAGGACTTGCGAGCCTCTCTTATTTTGGAATTAAAACATGAGTTAGTGAAAACTCTTGATGAAAATTTCTCCACTTTTAGTTCTAGTAATCTCTGAAACCATTCTTTAGATTTTCGTTTTGGCAATATAATCAATTTATTAGAAAATTTTAAAGTAATTTTTTACACTGATCAACTACTTGGGCAAGGTTACAAAAGAGGAGTTTCAAACAAAAGTTTAGGCCGAACTTCTGACAGAAGCTACCTACGTGTAACGACCCGGCTCGGACCCTAGTTATAGCAACCTGGTTGATAATGACCCGTGTAAAGATTAAGCCCAAATCCTAAGTATTAGTAACGGATAGCCCACGAGGCCATAGAACACGGAAGATATTCGAAACCCTAACTCGACTAGAAAATCCTAAAAAGGTTCAAAACTCGAGCAACAAAACCTTAACACTCGGAGAATCTCCCAACATTCTAAATCAAGTAATTATCATGAAATTATAAATTAAAAATTAAAAATTTTCATAATTAAGGTAAAATGGTCGTTTTGCCCCTAGTACAACAAAGTCTTAAAAATTCAAATTTTGATACATGAACACTCTAAATCAAGAATTTAAGTACAATTAAGTAGAAAAATATAAAATAACCTAAAAATAACAAAACTTCCCCTTATTGGCCGGCTACCTTAGAAATTGTGCTAAAAAGTAGCTTTTTGCTTTTTTTTAAGCTCAAAAAGATGAGAAATGTATCAAATCAAGTATTATGATGATCCAACACTTGTTGAACAAGTAATATACATAGTAATATGGTATTATAGGTTTAAAAAAACAAATAAATCATTATTGAAATTCATACACACTAAAATAAGTCAAAAAGTCATATCCTGTCAAACTAGCATAATTTGACTTAAAAGCCTACACCTATTTAATCAATTGCTATAAAAATTATGATAATTAATAAAAATACTAAAATTATTATAAACATACCAAAATAATAACTTTCAGTGGAAAAAAATACCAAAAAGATACATCAAATTAACTTTTAAAGCATTTTCTTGTATAAAATGGCATGCAAACCAAGGTAAAACCCCAAGATTGATGTGGAATCAGATTTTTGTCTCCCAAATTGAACCTAGCTGACTTCCCTACCACCAAATCTGATTTCTATCCTTCAAAAGTTGCACCATGTCAAGTCACCCTTGTGATATGAGAAAAAAAAGGACTTAAGTGCTATCATTTTGTTCCCTAGCTTTTTTCCTATGTAAAACCAAGCCAAACACCTCCATTATCCTCTATACCATTTGGCCAAGTCAAGGAGAGAACCAAGTCTTGAGTGTTCTTGAGGAGTTCTTCAAGTTTGAGAGAAGAAAAAGGGAGAAGAAGCAAGGAGGATCCAAGAAAAAGGTGTTTGGAGACCAAGGAATCAAAAAGCTAAGTCCTACGAGTCATCCACCATTTCTAGGACCTCAAACAAGTAAGTAAGATCTCTAAACCTTATGTCTAATATTACCCAAAACACTCCTCAACACATCCCTCTAAACACCTTAAAAATTGAGAACCGAAAACAAACCGAAAAGGCATTGTAGTTGAGAAATAGGGATTGTTATGTTTTTAAATGATATGAGATGTGGTTGTGTGTTGTTATTTTTGAGTATTATGACGTAAAAGTGTTCTGGAACCTTGATATTCATGTCTAAAACACAAGAATGCAAAAAAATGAGACAAAACCTTGACATATCATAAGTAGGAGACTTGAACATAAAAGGACTTCATTTTTTGGGAACTTAAATGTTTCTACTCTGATATTTGGAACTCCATAACTCAACGTAGAAACTTGATCTAAGAATGTTTTTATGTCCAAATTTATATTTTTGTATTATCTTTCATCCAAAGTTGGTTTGAACTCATTTGAGTGAGTAGAAGTCGAGATATTGCAATTCTACCAAAATGTGTCATTTTTCAACCAGTCGATAATACCAACCTAAACACCCAAGTTTACAATGGGATCCGAGCTTTGGCCAAAACATAACAGTTGTAGATAACATATATATCTAACAACCCACCAAAAAAGAGCACAACATATTGAGGTTTGATAGGTCAAAACCCCTTTAAAACTCTTTATTGTGGTTCAGTCAATAAAGGACACTTCTGTCACATATTTTGTATAGCTAAAACTCCCTATTTTTAGTGACATACTCCAAAACTGGTCTACATGAATAGTGTAGGTAACATATTAAACTACTTTTTTATCCAAAACTCATACCTAGATACCTCGGGAATGTCCCTAAAACATGTTTCAAACTCTCTGTCCAAACTCGGTTCTGCTGAGAGTTTGGCGGCTCACAGAACCTATTTTACAAAATAGCTTATATCTTCAACTTGTTCCTAACAACCACTCCTAGCACCCTCAATAAGACTTGTAGGGGACATGTTTAAATAGAACATTTCCAAAAATAGGCTCATTTGGATTTGATTTGATTTCCCAAAATGAAAACCAATAGAGACATATTTTTGGTAAAATTTTGAGAAAAGTACTTAACCAATTTTTATTAGAATGCTTTATTCACCCATTTGTCTTAAGTTTTGGCCCTAGTGTTAAACATAAAAGTTGTAGGGAATATTTCTATCAAAGTGGTGACAAAAAATTAGAACTTAACTCAAAGTCTAGATACCCTAAAGTACTGTTGTTCTTTTTAAATTGACACTTGAATATTTACCCATAAAGTATTAAGTGTGTGGTGACATATTTTATTGTGGGACTTGAGGTATATATTTTAATTGATTCAAATTGAATGATTAATGTTTAGAGTGATTATATGATGATTAAAATTCATGCTTTAAAGTTTGAACCATGTCTTGAGAATTGTGACTTATGCTTTAAGTGCTTGTACTTAGTGCTTTAATGAGTTGTACCATATGCTATGTTGGGAAGTATAATTTGCCATGCTTAGTTTCATATCATGCCATTGTTAGTTGTATATCAGAATATAAGTTATTATACCATGAGCATTGTGATTATGGTACTGAAGATATCTTATGGGTTACCTCTTGTATATCTGTGAGTTGTATCTTGATATGGGTGACGTGGGGGAAGATAGACCTTTTATTCTTGATTTGTAAGTCCTAGTTGATCGGGGGTGTCGACAATGGGCCATATACGTCTTGAGCCATGTTATGTCCTGAGCCATATCACGTCTTGATTCAAACCGTTGCTATAAGCCGTGGTGATTGGGAACGCTGACGTACAAGAACCTAACGTACGAGAACGTAACGGTAACATTCGAAATGTTGCATTGGATATGTTAACTTTAGACTGTATATGTCCTAGGCCGTGTTACGTTCTGAGTCGATTCACGTCTTGAGCCGAACTACCGTTATAATTTGCAGTGATCGGGAACGCTAACGTACGGGAACCTAACATATGGGAACGTAATGGTGCCATTCGGATTATTGTGTTAGGTGTGAATGACTTTAGGTCATGTACGTCTCGAGCCATATTACATCCTGAGTCATGCCACGTCTTGAACCGAACGCCCACTATATGCCGCCGTGATCGGGAACATTAGTATATGGGAGCCTAACGTACTGGAACGTAAAGGTGCCACTCGAAATTCGATTGGTTGATTTAAAATCAGATTGGGCAAATGTACTTGCATTGCATACACGGCATCTCATACTCATGTTTATTGACTTATCTGCTCTCCTGTCATAAATTTATCTGTCTTCTTGACTTTAAAGTGTGCTTAAGTGTTACTGGATATGCGTTGTGGTAAATTTTGTGCCGCGAGATTGGTAAAAGGTTTATAGTATTTTTCTACTGGGCTTTGGCTTATGGAATTCGTGCCACAGGTGAGGAAGATGATATCTTTGCAAAAGGAGATCCCCGAATGAGAGAAAAGTTACGATTACCTGTAGGAGTTCCAAGAGCAGGAGAATCCCGATGACGCTTGCTGAAGATTCCAGTCTTCTCTTTTTGTTCTTTTTGATTAGTTTCCCTGTGGTTATTGTAATTTTTTTTTATAAATCTTTTTCCAAATGTATTCGCTATGTACTTTTGAACAGTTTAAAACTCTTAAAGATGTAATATTTATGATATGTAAATATGAATGAATGGTTAGAATATCTCTTTATTTACATTTATGTATGTCCTGACGTGCCTAGAGAACGGAGCGTCACAGTTGGTATCAGAGCTCATGTTTGGTGAACCTTTAGGCCTTGTGTTATGGAAACCATTCGTTCTGCCGCGTTGGAGCTCTATAGGATGCATTGTATTAATTATTATTATTATCTATATATTTTAAGAACTAAAATATGTTGTGTCTAAATCTTATAGCGAGTCGTGTTAGGACGTTATCAGGATCAGAGACAGTAGGGAATCTACATGCGTAAGACGAGTAAGAGCATCGAGATCGAACATCGGAGATTCTTGCAACGAGTTATCTTATTTTAAGAGGGGTAGATAAGAGTACGTACTAAGATAAGTTTTAGATATCACCTCGAGAGACACTATAAGAACCCCACAACCTCATCTTTGTAAGTTATTTTCTCATTTACCCTAAGCCCTTGTGTCAACTTTTTAAAGTTCTTTTGCATGTTCTTCCTTTTTATATCATCGATCCTCAACGATACCGTCAAGTGTCGTTCGTCGATAACCCTTATGTACCCAAGTCTTATTGGTAATTCTATCAGAAATTCAATCCTAGAAAATACCCTTGTCCTCAAGTTTTCGTGCCTCAATAATGACTGGTATTCGCATTTGATTCTCCTCCAATTCAAACCATCACCCTTGAACTAACTCTTCTTTTGTAGAACTCAATATCATTTTTTGTTAATTACCCATTTTGAACATTCGATATTAATAAAATCTTTTGCCATCGTTCATTTTCTCTCGATTCTGAAACCACAATCTATTGCGGTGATTTTGTGAATTCTTTGTACACTCTTGAAATCCTTACCAGAGAAGTAGACTTAGATGCTTGAATTAAAGTATGTTAGGCCAACATAACTTTAAGGCAAATATCTAGTTTGGCTACTCATTGCTTAACATCTTTTTATCAGAATCTGATCGTACTAGATTAGTTCCAAGGACATTTGTTTAAGTATTGTTCACTGTTCTCCCCTTGTTTCACTTATATTTGAACCCTAAATGACCACTCAATTTGTGTCAACAGTGACTGCCTTAACCGTGACCATTTGACCTCATCCAACATATCTTTTAAACCATCTGGAAATCTTTTCTTGAATTTTGGTAAATGACTTGTTCATCTTTCCTAAGCCGTTCTAACCCCTATCCACATATCGTACAGTTTAGTACATCATTCAAAATCCTCAGCTAGACGCTTGACCACTCGCCGCCTCAGGTCGCCTCTCCTAAGACCAAGATCGATGAGAAACAATAGTTATTAGAGTTTAACGCTTTCACAAGAAACTCGGATCATGCACATCCTTAGAAGAACCACCTAGCGCATCATTGAGTCGCAAAGTAGATCTCTACCAAGAGTTATAACATAGAATATCTATCAACATTCAAATTTAACGTGCTTTGAAGATCTATAACCCTGACTGCGAGAACTGCTAAGTAGGGGCTGATGCAACATCCCAAATGAAGACCAACACGGAGGTTCCTATCGCTACCACTGATAACGCTCGCATAGGACTCATAGGAGTGTGGCACGTGCAAGTGCAATGGAAATGCTATGGATGTTGGAAGTAACGTGGGACTACGCAGTCAAAGTCTAATGGTTTATCCACACCTATTCTGGTTGGGCCCTATGTGTTATGTGTCTCGCTCTTTGCGATCGTTCTAAAAAAACTTGTATTCTCGACCGATTATGTACTCAAACTTGAATGTTATGAAATACAAATGAATAAGTCCTAAATTAACTCCACAAGATCCCAAAACCTAAAGATAATCAGGATTTTAAAAAGGTGACTCACAAGCCGCAACGCCTTCCCTCTTTATTCAGATGGTAGGTAGACGACTTAACCATCAACTGCCAACAGATGGACCCATAGACGAAGAAGCGCTAGGGTTAGCCTAGGTCTTGCGTGAGCTTGCCACCAGTATTAACCGTCCTCACATCTGAGATAGGGCATGGTTCATATTAGAACTTAGAAAACAATGAGCCCCTACATTTAAGGGAGAGCTGAACTGAGAATGGCCAAAGAATGGCTGAGAGCTATCAAGAAGTTATTTAACTCCATGGGAGTGCAGACCGATGCAGATCGAGTAGCTCTAGAAGCACACTTGTTGGAAGGAGAGGCCGACTACTGGTGGTCTATGATTCACAACACCCAAGATGTAGCAGCTCTAACCTGGAATCAGTTTGAAGAATTATTTTTGGAAAAGTATTTCCCAGTTCCCTTCCGACAGGGACAAGTCAGAGATTTTCTGGAGCTAAAACAAAGATCTATGTCAGTAACCCAGTACGTTAACCGCTTCGAAGAGTGGAGCCAATTTGTTGCAACAATCATACCTGACAAAGAATCAAGGGCACGAAAGGTCGAGTGGGGTCTAAAACCCTCTATCAGAACTAGAGTCATCTGTTTACAGCTTTCGACTTACACTCAAGTAGTACAAGCAGCCCTATTGGCAAAAACAGACTTGGCCGACTCTAGAAAATATTGAAGTCGGAGAAAGGAGAGTACTAATCAAGGAGGACCACTGAAGAACAATAGAGAATTTATTCCCAAAAAGCCATACCACCCGGCCGACATATTAAGGCAAGCAAGGGGTCAACCTACAAAGGTAAGGCTTTGCTATGAATGCGATTAGTCCAGGCACAAAAAGTCACAATGTCCACAGCTAGGATAGGAGAACTGGGGAAATCAACTACAACAATGGAAACAACCGCAACCTCAACCAGAAGGGCACCAACAACATATCCAAGCTGTCAGGCCTTTTGTCGATGATTAGAGGTATGCTCGTATTCGCAACTTGGGGATGTATGCTAGTTTAGATTTGTTACATCTTTACGAGAGAGAGAGAGGATGCTTATAGGACAAGGCTTTAGGCTAACGCGTCACTAGTCAATAATCCCATGACATAAGTATGCAACGTTACATTTGAAAGTTGTTGTAATAGTCGGTTTAAGGTTTTGGCGAGACAAAACAACCATTACTCAAGGTACTAAACGTAAAGCCTGACCCTATCCACACCCTTAATAAAGAACAACTCAAGTAAACAAGGGCCCAAGTTCGAAGAGAAATGATGCAAGTAAATTATCCCCAACCTTTCACATGATGAAGTCCGGGACAAAATTTTGGAGATGAAATTTATTTAAGTAGGGTAGTTTGTAATGACCCAGTTCGGACCTTAGTTGTAACAACCTGGGTGATAATGACCTGTGTAAAGACTCAGTCCAAATCCTAAGTATTAGTGACAGATAGCCCACGAGACCATAGAAAACGAACTCCACTCGAAAACTCTAAGTTTGACCCAAAAATTCTAAAAAGGTCTAAAACTCGAGCAACAAAATCTTAATACCTAGAGAATCTCTCAACATTCTAAATCAAGTAATTATCACGAAATAATGAATTAAAAATTAAAAATTTTCATAATTATGGTAAAATGATCGTTTTGCCCCGAGTACAACAAAAAGTCTTAAAAATATAAATTTTGATACATGAACACTCTAAATCAAAGATTTAAGTACAATTAAGTAACAAAATATAAACTAACATAAAAAATGACAAAAAATTCCCTTAGTGGCCAGCAACCTTGGAAGTTGTGTCAAAAGTAGCTTTTTGTTTTTTTAAACTTAAAAAGATGAAAAATGTATGAAATCAAGCATTATGATAATCCAACACTTATTGAACAAGTAATATACATAATAATATAGTTTTATAGCGCTAACAAAAGTAAACAAATTATTATTGAAATTCATACACACTAAAATAAGTTTAAAAGTCATATCTTGTCAAACTAGCTTAATTTGACTTAAAAGCTTACACTGCCACGCCCCAAACTCCAGGTCACGCGAAAAGTCACAAAACAACCACCAAAATCGCCCAACACCACGGATGAAAAACCATAAAGCCAAGACGAGGTTAAACCCTTTGTAAAACACACTACCGAGGGTTTATTTAATTTAAAAGCATAGCCAAGAGACTACAGTTACAGTCCATAAGTCAAGCCTCTAAAAACAAAATACATGTTTTGGATAAAAAAAATTATTTTCATTTTAAAAGGAGCTCAAGCTGTTCCAAAAATCTTTCTCGAAGCACAAGAGTTTAAATGAAGTATAAATCATTTGAAAATCCCATTTGTAAACCGTTGAACCCAACAACGAAAAATGTAGTAAGAACTACGAAAAATAACAACCAACCCAAGGTTCTCTCGAAAGCATTAAAACATGCATACATCCATAAGAATTACATATGTCTTACAACATGTTATCTCTAAACATGAAACATATACATAAAGGTATAAACTACCTAACAAAACAAGACAATAGGGTCTTGTCATCAGCCACCTCCGGGCACCACCGGGTCAACCTACAGGACCACGCTTACCTGAAAAAAGTTTTACAGCAAAATTCCACACCGTGAGCCGAAGCCCAATAGAAACGAACTATAAAGCTGTAAAGCAGGATATGCAATCATATGGTGGGAGCTAACTCAACCACAAAGTCCAAAAAGATTTTTCGTCCCAAAAATCATAAGTTTTTCATCAGGCTAACACGAGCCTCAAAACGGTTTTACGTCATAAAACCCCAAGTTCCCATCTTTAAAACCATGCATATCAACAATGAAAATAACGTTTTCATAGTTAAAGAAAAGCAGTAACCCAAAATGTTATTTTCCACTCAGATCACACACAGAGAAAAGAGAAAATATATTTTTCACTCGGAACACACACAGCCGAGGAAAACACGCGCACATGCACGCATACACAACTATATTCATATACATGTCGTATACTTTCACGGTCTTTCACAGTGGGATAATACTAACCCATTATGCAACTCTTAGCGGTCTTTCACTGCAGAACATTTATATGTTCCCAATATGTAATTCTTAGCGGTCTTTCACCGCAGGACATTATACATGCCCCCATATGCAATTCTTAGCGGTCTTTCACCGCAGGACAACATTATACATGCCCCCATATGCAATTCTTAGCGGTCTTTCACCGCAGGACATTATACATGCCCAAAATATGTAAAATGTTGTATGATTCACAGATAGAAGTACGAACCCGCCCATGTACTAAATATCATCATACATATCATCATATCGATTTCATAACCACGAAAATGATAACACATCTCAATAAAACATTTAAAAATCAACCCATAGCTCGACTACGAAAAAATATTTTTCCCAATTATACATTAAACATGTATAAATATAGATCCATCCATCAACATGGAGATCAACAAAATATTTTCAAAGTGTTTTTTCTCGTTTTTAATAAAACGTTGCAAAACTGAGAGTCAACCCCGAGGGTTAGCTTCAAACCTCCAAAACACCAAGTGTCGAGATTTTGACAAAAATCCACCATTTTCAAAACCCTCTTTGAAAACTATAAAATCACAAGTCATATAATATAATAAACCAAAAAAAGCAAACCACATGCTTTTTACCCGAAAAACTAAAGTTTAAACATAAATATGACATTTAATGTATTTTGTAACGACTCGGTACAGACCCTAGTTGTAACAACCCTATTGATAATGACCAATGTAATGACCCTGCTCAAACCCTAGTGTTAGTGACAAATAGTCCACAAGGCTATAGAACACGAAAATAGTTCAAAACCCTAACTCGAATCGAAAACCCTAAGTTCGGCCCAAAAATCCTAAAAGGGTCCAAAACTTGGGCAACAAAATCTTAACACCCGGAGAGTCTCCTAACATTCTAAATGAAGTAAATATCATGAAATAATAAATTAAAAATCAAAAATTCTCACAAATAGGGTAAAATGACCGTTTTGCCCCTAGTACAGCAAAAAGCCTTAAAAATCTAAATTTTGACATATAGATTCCTTAAATTAAGGATATAAGTAAAATTATGTAGTAAAAGACAAAATAATATTAAAAATGCCAAAAATTTCCCTTAGTGGCCGACCACCTTGGGATGTGTGCTAAAAAGTGACTTTTTCATCTTTTTTAGCTTTAAATGATGAGAAATGCATTAAATAAAGTATTATGATGATCCCAAACTTGTTGGACAAGAAATATATCTAATAATGTAGTATTATAAGTCAAAAAAAGCAAACAAATTATTATTGAAGTACATACACAACAAAATAAGTCAAAAAGTCCTATGTTGTCAAAATAGCTTAATTTAACTTAAAAGACTACATCTATTCAATTAATTTCTATGAAAACTATAATAATACATGAAAATACTATATTTCTCATAAACATACAAAAATAATAAGTCTCAGTAGAAAAAAAAAACACCACAAAAATATATCAAATTAACTTTTAATGCATTTTCTTACACAATATGGGCACAAAAATCAAGGAAAATCCCCTGATTAATGAATCAGATTTTTTGTCCCCCAATCAGCCCCCTAGCTACATCTAGCCTCTCCATATCTGAATTTTAGCCATCACAACTCACATCAACTCAAATCAAACTCAAAGCCTCATTAATGAAGTGAAGGAAAGGAAGCATCCTTGTGTACTTCTTGTCCCCCATGTGTTTCCTATCCTCCTCCTATTTAAACCAAGCCCAAGCACCTCTTATCCCCTTCAAAATTTCGTGCATATAGAGAGAGAAAGAGTGGGTTGAGTGTTCTTAAGGGTTTGGGAGAAGAAAGAAGAAGAAGGAATGATCCAAAAAGTTGGGTCTTTGGAGACCATGGTTTTAAAACTAAGTCATAATCCATCCTCCACCATCTTTTGATCTCCCAATCATATAAGTAAAATCTATAAACCTTGTATCTAATATCCCTCAAAACATCCCCCCAACACACCCCTTAAGCCCCTCAAAAATCAAGAACCGAAATCAAACCGAAAAGGCGTTGTAGTTGGAAACCTAAGGGCTGTTATGTTTGTAAATGATATGAGATGTTGTTGTATGTTGTTATCTTTGATATTTATGACATCTAAGTGTGCTGGAGCCTTGATATTGAAGTTAGAATCACAAGCATGCAAAGAAATGGAACAAAAACATGACATGTCACAAGTAGAAGACCTAAACCCTAAGAGGCTTGATTTTCTAGAACTTTGATGTTTCTTCTCTGAGATTTGAAACACCATATCTCCCTGTAGAAATTTGATCTAAGCATGATTTTTATGTCCCGAGTTATATTTTTGTGTTATCTTTCATCCAAAATTAGTTTCAACTCATTTTCATAAGCAGAACTCAAGATATTGCAATTTTACCAAAGTGTGTCAAATTCTGACCTGTCAACATTACTGACTTGGAAACCCTATTTGAAAGTGAGATCCGAACCTTGTTCGAAACATCAAAGTTGTAGCCAACATGTATATCTATCTACCCACAAAAACTGAGAACAAAATATTGAGGTTTGATAGGTAAAAACCCCTTTTATATTCTCTGTTGATTTGTAGTCCCTGAGGAACATTCTGTCACATATTTGTATATGGCCCAAAACCCTTATTTTTAGTGGTCTATTACAAAAGTGGTCTACATGAACTTTGTAGATAACATATTGATGTATTTCCTACCCAAATATCAGACCTTAAAGCCTCGGGATGATACCCCAAAACCGTTTTAAATCCTCTGTCCAAAACCATCTCTGATGAGTTTTGGTGGCTGACAGAACACTTTTTTTAATTTGGACAAAAAGTCTAACTTCTTTCAAACAACTACCCTTAGCTATAAACATAAAAATTGTAGTGAACTTGTTTAAATAGAACATACTAAAAAATGGGCTCATTTGGACTTCATTTGATACCCCAGAACCGAGAACAACAGAAGCTAGTTTTTGGTAAAAATCTGGAGTAAATGCTGAACCATTTTTGCTTAGAATGAAATGTTCACCCATTTTCCTTAGGTTTTGGCCTTAGTAATAAACATGAGACTTGTAGGATATATTTTTATCTAAATAGTATATAAAAATTATAGCTTAATTTCAAGACTAGATACCCTAAAATTTTGTCGACTCTTTTAATTTAATACTTGGTTTTGGCCCTTAAAGTTGTTAAGTGTGATTTAAGCACCCTTTGCCATGAGACCCGAGTTTCTATATGATGATTGAATTGAATTAGTTGATTTGTCTTTTAAGTGAATGTATGATGATTTAGGGGCTCATGCTATCATATCTTGAGAATTATAGCATGTGCTTCACAGATTGTACCTTATGCTTTGCACGTTGTACCATGAATCTTGCCATGTTGATGCCATGCTATAAATTGTTGCACTTGATATCGATGATACACATTATGAGTATTGTCATTTGCATCCTGGTATATTGGAGTCCATCTGTGTAAACGGTTGTTGGGATGGGCTGTGTTGATTCTAAGTCTAGGGCGTCCCTGGTTGCCATTTTTTGAAAATATTTTGATTTGTACACACTGAGTGGGCGTGTCCCCAGTGTTACAAAATTGGTTTTTACACCTTGGGCGTGTCTCCGGTGTTTGAAATGATTTTACGGATATTGCTGGGCACCATGGGTTCATTGCTAGCATTCTGATTTTGATAGCTTGAACTTTTGGGTTAATACCGGCGAAGGCATCACGAGTCTTAAGGTGGGACAAACCGCTTGGGATGAATTCCCCTTGTACACTGAGTGAACGTGTCCCCGGTGTTACAGATTTGGTTTACACACTGAGTGGGCCTGTCCCCGGTGTTTGGAATGGTTTATTGAATATTGTTGGCCTGGAGTATGGCGCGGACCCCACGCCGTGCTTAGTGTTATTTTTGAATTTTCTCGATAAAACTATAAGAATTATGTAATTGTGGATGGTTCAAACTTGTTTGTAATGTATTAACTATCATATATAAATATGAATAAATTGTTAGAATATTCCTTTATTTATATTTATGTATGTCCCGACATGCCCGGAAGATGGGGCATCACATATTTTCTACCCGGTGAAAATACATATAATTGCATGAAACACCCTTTAACAACAGTAGGGTCTAAAATCCTACCTCAGAGAGTCAAAACTCGAATTCTCAAAAATCAAACCTCGTCGAAACGAGAATCTATCCAGATAAACACGAAACCCTCGGCACCAACATCAAGGATCCGCTGTCAGTTTACTGAAAATCGAGCCCTGGGCCCATCAGAATCTAGAGAGAAGGCGTAGGTTTCATGAGAGAGAAACTAGATCTGAAACAAATATCACAAAAAATATCTCCAAGACTTGATATTTATAGAAAAACGCCAAAACACACAGGTTAGTCGACTGAAAAACCTTCTGGAAACCCAAAACATCCCACCACCTCAAGTTCAGTCGACTGGACCCTCCTAGTCAATCAACTGGATCACCTTCTAGGACGTTCAGTCAATTGGATTAAGCCCCTCAATAGAAAAAAATACTAAAAAAGTACGTCAAATTAATTTTTAAAGCATTTTTTTGCACAAAATAGCGCACAAACCAAGGTAAAATCTCAAGATTGATGTGGGATCAGATTTTTTTCTCCCAAATTGAACCTAGCTGACTTTCCTACCACCAAATCTGATTTGTATCCCTCAAAAGTTGCACCATGTCAAGTTACCCATGTGATATGAGAAGAAAAAGGATTTAAATGCTATCATTTTGTTCCCTAGCTTTTTTCTTATACAAAACCAAGCCAAGTACCTCCTTTATCCTCTATACCATTTGGCCCAAGTGAGGGAGAGAACCAAATCTTGAGTGTTTTTGAGGAGTTCTTTAGTTTGAGACAAGAAAAAGGGAGAAGAAGTAAGGAGGATCCAAGAAAAAGGTTTTTGGAGACCAAGGAATCAAAAAGCTAAGTCCTACAAGTCATCCACCATTTATCGGACCTTAAACAAGTAAGTAAAACCTCTAAATATTATGTCTAATATTACCCAAAATATCCCTCAACTCATCTCTCAAAACACCTTAAAAATCGAGAACCGAAACAAACCAAAAAGGCGTTGTAGGTGAGAAATATGGGCTGTTATGTTTTTAAATGATACGAGATGTGGTTGTGTGTTGTTATTTTTGAGTTTGATGACTTAAACTTATTTTGAAACCTTGATATTCATGTCTAAAATACAATCATGCAAAGAAATGGGACAAAACCTTGACATATCATAAGTAGGAGACTTGAACATAGAAGGACCCGATTTTTTGAGAACTTGAATGTTTCTGCCCTGATCTTTGGAACTCCATAACTCAATCTAGAAACTTGATCTAAGCATGTTATTTATATCCAAATTTGTATTTTTGTGTTATCTTTCATCCAAAGTTGGTTTCAACTCATTTGAGTGAGTAGAACTCGAGATATTGCAATTCTACCAAAGTGTGTTGTTTTTCGACCAGTCGACAATACTGGCCTAAACACCCTAGTTTAAAAGAGATCCGAGCTTTGGATAATCCATAAACATTATAGATAACATGTATATCTAACTACCCACCAAAAATGAGCACAATATATTGAGATTTGATAGATCAAAACCCCTTTAAAACTCTATGTTGTGGTTCAGTCATTAAAGGACACTTCTGTCACATTTTTTTGTATAGCTAAAACCCCCTATTTTTAGTGGGATACTCCCAACGTGGTTTATATAAATATTGTAGTTGACATATTTTACTACGTTTTATCCAAAAATCAGATCTATATTCCTCGGGAATGTCCCTCAAACTTGTTTCAAACTCTCTGTCCAAAACCAATTCTGCTGAGGGTTTGGCGACTTACATAACCTATTTTGTAAAATGGCTTATATCTTCAACTTGTTCCAAACCATCACCCCTAGAACCCTTCATGGGCCTCGTAGGGGACATGTTTATCTAGAACATATCCAAAAATGGGCTCATTTGGACTTGATTTGATGCTCCAAAACTGAGAGAGACAGAGGCATATTTTTGGTAAAATTTTGAGGAAAGTTCTAAACCGTTTTTTCTTATAATGCTTTATTCACCCATTTGCCTTAAGTTTTGTCCCTAGTGTTAAACTTAAAAATTGTAGGGAATATTACTATCAAAATGGAGATCAAAAATCAGAACTTAACTCAATGTCTAGATATTCCAAAACACTATTGTTCTTTTTAAATTGATACTTGAATATTTACCCATAAAGTATTAAGTGTGTGGTGACATATTTTATTGTGGGACTTGAAGTATATATTTTAATTGATTCAAATTGAATGATTAATGTTTTAGAGTAATTATATGGTGATTAAAATCCATGGTATAAAATTTGAACCATGTCTTGAGAATTGTGACTTATGCTTCAAGTGCTTGTACTTAGTTCTTTAATGAGTTATACCATATACTATGTTGGTGTACAATTTGTCATGCTTAGTTGTATATCATGCCATTGTTAGTTGTATATCAGAATATAAGTTGTTATACCATGAGCATTGTGATTGTGGCACTGAAAACATCTTGTAGGTTACCTCTTGTATATCTGTGAGTTGTATCTTGATATGGTTTTCGTGGGGGAAGGCATACCTTTTATTCTTGATTGTAAGTCTAGTTGATCGGGGATGTCGACAATGGGCCATATACGTCTTGAGCTGTGTCATGTCTTGAGCCGTATCACGTCTTGAGCCGAACCATTACTATAAGCCGTGGTAATCGGGAAGGCTGATGTATGGGAACCAAATGTACGAGAACGTAATGGTGCCATTTGAATTATTGCATTGGATATGTTAACTTTGGGCATATACACCTTAAGCCGTGTTATGTCCTGAGCCGTATCGCATCTTGAGCCGAACTGCCGCTATAAGACGCAGTGATAGGGAACACTGACGTGCGGGAACTTAACGTACGGGAACGTAATGGTGCTATTCGGATTATTGTATTGGGTATGAATGGCTTTGGGCCATGTAAGTCCTGAACCGTATTACGTCCTAAGTCGTGCCACAACTTGAGCCAAATTCCTACTATACGCCGTTGTGATCGGGAACGCTGGTGAATGGGAGCTTAACGTATAGAAACGTAATGGTGCCCCTCGAAATTCGATGGGTTAATTTATAATCGGGTTGGGCAAATGCCCTTGCATTGCATTCACGGTATGTCATACTCATGTTTATTAACTTATCTGCTATCCTGTCATAAATTTGTCTGTCTCCTTGACTTTAAAGCGTGCTTAAGTGTTACTTGGTATGCATTGTGGTAAATTTTGTATCGTAAGATTTGTTAGAAGGTTTAGAGTATTTTTCTACTGGACTTTGGCTCATGGCATTCGTGCCACAGGAAAGAAAGATGATATCTTTGCAAAAGGAGGTCCCCGAATGAGAGGAAAGCTACGATTACCAGTGGGAGTTCCAAAAGCAGGAGAATCTGGATGACGCTACAACTTTAAAGAAGACATGTTGGCTACAACTTTAAAGAAGACACCAAAGCTCAGTTCTCGTTTTAAAATAAGGTTCTTACCGCTGCAATAGTGGCTAGTCTGAAAAATGACACATTTGGGTAGAAATATGATATTTCGAGTTTTATAGTCTCAAGTCGGTTCAAACCAATTTTATATGAAAGATAATACAAATATCTAAGTCTAGACATAAAATACAATCTCAGATGCTGTTTCTATAATTAGTTATGATTTCTCAAATATAGGTCCAGCAAGCAAAAAATTTGAAAACTAAGAGCTAGTTTCTATTCAACCTTCTAGTATGTTGCTTGTTAAGTTTGATCATAGATTCTTTGCATGCATGGTATGTACACTTAAAAACCATTACTCTAGAACCTAAACATACAATTATTCTCATGAAAATCAACATGCAAAAACACCTAAGCACATCATCCACCCAAAATAATCCCTAAAACTCAACTATTACGCCATTGATCATGCAATTTGATTCTTGTTTTTGATTTACTATTTGAGAATGAGGAGAAGAGAGGTTGAGGTGAGTGAGAACAGAGGATTTAGAGTTTTTCTTACCTTAGAAGGATTAGGTTATGGTAAAAGGTGGATATGACTTAGCTTTTATGGATCCTTCCTTCACTTGCTTCTTCTTCTTCTTCTTTCTTCTTCTTTTTCTTCCTCTCTCACTCTCCCTCTCTACATTTTTGGTGGTTACTGTAGACACCCCAATTTGACCCTGCCTAATCTTAGGTTGATCCGAGTGAATCTGATGATGAAATTAGGTAGAATGGTGTTTCTAAACCATCCTCAAGGAATGATCCAAGCTCAATATTCAAGTCAGATGATCAAAACCTTCAAACTAGTGAACCTACTTTGTCTAAACCTTGAATCACCAACTTCAGTCCTTGAGTTGCCATCTTTGAACCTTGGGGTCACCAACTCCATTGTGGTGACCGCCATGTGAACCTTTTGGAAACCCTATATAAAGTGGCGACTGCCACATTTGAACCTTGGGGTCGCCAACTCTAATGTGGAGACTGCCTGAAGAAACCCTTGAAAGCTTGACTTTAGTGGCAACCATCAACTCCCAACCTGGTGACTGCCAACTCCAAATGGCCTAGCGTGTCCCAAAACGTGCCAACACCTCATTGGTTGATGAATTCTATAAATACCATACCTTTAGTACGATTTGGAGAGGACAATTCTGATGTCAAATTTTTGATGGGTTGAAAGGCGATAAAGTTCTGATATTAACACTTCGTTGGAATACCGAGGGAGAACAATTACTGATACCCCGTTGAGTTCTCAACTTACCTTTACATTTGGATAAGAGCATTGCCCGGGGATTGGATTACTGGTCACCACTTGAGGATTTACTTGCAATCCAAGTATTTTGTTTAGATCCTCGACCTTTCTCTCTCCATTTTCTACCCTCTTAGAGTGGCCGAGTTAGTTTCAATTTCAATTCGCATATTTTATTCATCCGTGTAGTTGATTTAGTTTGTCATTGAATTTGCGGAATTTTAATTATGTGATCAATGAGCATGATTAGTTTAGATTGATTCGGTTAATTCTCACTGAAATCAAAAGTAATCTTAGCTGTTTTTTTTTTCACATCGCGCACTTGCAATTTGGTTACTTTTGGAAATTCATCAAAATAGTGCCAATAGATCTGAAAATTATGATTTACAATGTCGTAAGTTGTTACATTTGGTACACTAGCATTCATACAGTCGTAATCGCTAGTATTTCGCCCGTATCTTAACATTTTCTAGTTAAATAACAACTATTACATCCTTATGTAATAATCGTTACTTTCGTAGTTTAAATAATATTTTTTTTCTCTTATTATATTTTGTTATATTTTGATGAAATTCATAGTAAAGTTTTTTATGGATTAATTTCTTTTTAGTAGCATATTTTATTGCTTGATTAGCATAAAATCCACATTTGGTTGGAATTTAAGAATTTTGGAGCATGTCTTTGTTTACTTTGTTTAATATCATGTTTAGAATAATTAGGTAATTTGATAATATTGTATGCAATTGCAATTAGAATCTGGGAAATTTTCGAATTAGATTTCTTTAGATTTGGTATCATGTCATATTTATGTTAGTTTAGATTATTTGTAATACCATACAGTTTGCTTCATGTATTCTTTAGTTAGAAAATGCAAGCTGCAGAACTTAGAATTTTCTTTTGCTACTTATTTTGTTTGGCGTTCTATATACATGTGTTACGTATTTTTTCTATTTGATTTTGAATGTTCTCTCTTTTCGCCTCTATTTTCTGTATTTGTATACATTTGAGAAATCTAGTTAAGAACCAATGATTATTAGTAGAAACCAATCTCATGGTTGGGCAAATGGGTGCCTACCACCTTCTCCAGTTCGTATTTTAGCCCCTGGACCCTTATTTTCTCTGGTTACCATTTTAAAGATCAGTGGTTCATTTTGTTTTTCTTAGTTTTTCTCAAAAATCAAGTGGCGACTCCATTTTTCACAAAAAGAGTTTTTAAAATATACTTTTCAATGTGTTAAAGTATTTTTTAAATATTTTTTAAATTCTCTTATTTTCGATCTAAAACCCCCAAATTCTGGTACTATAGTATTTTCTGACGACTCTGTTGGGGACTTATTTTTTTAAAACAAATAATCGGGCTAGCCTTAAAAACATAATTGGTTCTTAATATAAATTTCTCATTTGCATTTTTGCACGCATTTGCATTGTTCTGAACCCCCTGCCTAGTCGACCCAATACCTCAGTCAATTTATTATCTCGAGGCTATGTTAGGAAGACGGGCAAGTTTTACTGGCTATATGCTTTTACAAGTGCGATAAAAGAGTTCTTACGTACCACTTGACCATGTTCTGCACTACACCGGCATAAGAGGTATATGCTCAACTATATTCAGAAGGTACCCTGATTATTGACCAAAACTAGTCTTTTCTGCATATAATTGCTTAGAACCCACCATTAGGTATTGATCCGGTAGGATTATTTATTTTATTTAATTATATGTTTTGCTTGTGTTTGCATAGGACCTTGATTTGTTTGTTTAGACTAAGATAGTCTCTTTCCCGGGTTTCAACCAGGGTCTTCTCCTGGTGTTCCTTTGTTTTAAAATAGTTTCCCTCTTGGATCGTTGCCTAGCTTTTGATCTGTTGGTCTAGATTCTCAGGCTCTACCCCTTTTGTTGGCTTAGGCCTCGTTATTGGTTTACGATAGTTTTCTCCCTTCTAGGTTTTCCCTTGCTTGTTGGTTTGTACCCTTAGCGCCGTTTAGGCTCATCTTCTTGAACCCTAGTTCAGGTTATTGTTTTGAGGTCTCGTTCAACTTAGAGATGTTTTCTTGCCAGTGTGCTGCCCATTTTTCTTTTAGAATCTTAGGGTAAACCAGTCTCGTTTGGCTTAGAGTTGTTTTCTTACTGGAGTGTTGCTAGGTTTTTTTTCCACTAGAATCTTGGGGTAAACCTTTTTTTGAAAGTTTTGTTGGTCCCTCGCTCAGTTTTCATGTTGGTCCTTAGATATTAGTTTTTTCGACCTTTATGCTGCCAATATGGGCTCAATAGGGGCATGTTTCTATTTCAGTGGCTATATCTGCTTGTGGTCAGTTATTTTTGGTGTTTGAAGTGTTTTCTACATGTTATCGAGGTTCTTTTCGAGAAATATCCAATACCATTGCTTTTGTATTTTGGATTATCAGGTTTTGCTTTGGGCCTAGATCATTGAGTCAAAAGGTTTGCATCTAGTGCCTATTTGGGCTCGGTCAGAAACAGGCAAACTCTACAGAATATCCGAACGAACGGCCAAATCATCTGAAATAGCAAAAAATAAAGTAAGCCTAACAGCCTTGATGAGGGCAATTATTGAGATATAGAGGGCAGTTGAACAGTAGACGCAAGCTCAGAACCAGTGTTAGGCTCAGATTCGAGCAATCTAGTCTCGCTTTCCAGGGGTAAATGAGCGGTAAGACAATGCAAATGAGAGTGGGGAAGACTTTTGGGTGGATAATTAGGAACAAAAAGTGCCACAGGTCATTGTATCACTACGAATTGCTCGTCAGGTGATAGTTGAGGAAAAGAACACTGCTCAGTCCAAAGAGTTAGCATTAGCTAAAAAGATTGACCGGATGAAAAAAGTCCTTAGGAAGGAAAAAGGGGTCAAAGAATACATGCTAGATGTGGGGGGACTATGTTTCTTCCTAGATGCCAAGCTCCTAGATAAGTTTAAAATGCCAAAAATAGAGAAGTTTGACGGTACTGGAGATCCGTGGATTCATCTGAGGATGTACGTTGGTACTCTCTCCCCCATAGAAATCGATGATCGGCTAAAGGCCTAGTTGTTCCGTCGACCACTCTCTAGGGCAGCAAAAAAATGGTTTCTCACTGGATGTTGCAAAAACTAAGACATAGAAAGACATTGCTACTGCCTTCGTCAGTCAGTACAACTACAATGTCCAGTTGGATGTCACTACCTGGGAACCTGAAACAACCCGACAAGAGGGCCGAGAATCATTTGTGAACTTTTTAACTAGGTGAAGTGGAAATGATGCCAAAATGACAAATCGGCAAACAGAAAAAGAACAAGCCAGAATTGTAGTCAAGAACCTCCTGTCTCTATTGAAGCATTATCTAATAACACAATCGCTGTCCATTTTTGAGAAATTGTTTGATGCAAGAGTTCAAATAGAAGATGAGATTCAGGCTAGTGATACTGAGAAATCAGAGACAAGTCAAAAATCGAGAAGAGCATACCCTGCAAACAACCAGAACTAACCCACCCCTGTTACCAACTTCATCTCCCGTTCAAACGAAGTTAATTTGCTAAACTCCCATTCCAAACAATTAAATTCCTCATCTTCCACTCTACTACCAAGTAATAACCAACAATCTCAACAGAAGCTGAGGAGAGTTTTTACTCCCCTCAACATACCATTGTCTACAGCCCTAAATCGACTTGTCGAAAAGGGATTGATCAAACTTTTGGACCCCATGCCTGTACCCTATTCCCTACCACCAAGATACAATGCTTCCAAATACTGTGCCTTTCACCAAGGTCATGGACACTTGACCAACAAGTGCATGAGGCTGCTCCACGAGATCTATGATCTTATCAACAACAAGGTCATTCCTCCACCCACAGCTGCTCAAAATCCCAATGTTACTACCAACCCATTGCCAAACCATGCTAAGCAAGGGGTAAATTTGATTCAACGAGGGGGAAAATTTTATTCAGCTAGGGCAGTCAGATGATCCCAACCACTACATCAGTTCAGCACGTCTCTCGTACCCACGTATTTCAGTTGAGAAAGATCAGTCTTGCTCCCTAATCATGGCCGAGAATGGTTGGAATATGATAGAGGAATGGAACGATGCAGCCTGAGAAGGCTATGGGATGATAATCTAGGTAGAGGACCAATAAGAACACAATGATGGCGATGATTGGCCTTTGGACTTTCCGGTAAGGCCACATGGTTTTAGACATGTTCTAGATGGAATCACTCTTCCCTAGCTCTTCGGAGAAGAGGTTTTTGTTAATGAAATGCAATTATACTGGCTGGTCAGGACAGTAATGAAGTCAGATGGAGAAGAGTAGACAGATTTCTAGGCTACTCAAGAATAACAGATCGGGTACATCAAGGAAGATATCTGGGAGTTGGATGAAATTGATAATATATGGGCGATCGAAGATGAAGAAGAAAGAAAGAAAAAACTGAAAAGTAACAGTTTAGATGACTTGTGGGAGTTTGAGAGTTCTCACTATGTGGCAGAGGTTAGACAGACCAATATGTCAAGATTATGGGACACCGAGAAGGGAGTTGAACATTTAACCCAGAGTAGGCGACACTTTAAGCTGGCCCAGCTAGAAAAGGGATAGACCAGTGGGAAAGAAAAAGAGATGAAATAAGATGAGGAAGACGATGTTGTACTAAAACAAATGAAGAAAACTCAAGCAAACATCAGTATTTGGGGTTGCTGATGGCCTCGCATGAGCACCGACAGACAGTATTGAAAGTTTTGAATAAGGCAAACGTCTCGATAGACGCGACCCCAGAATAATTGATCAGGTTGATTTTTCCAGCTGTAGCATCGAAGGTAATTTCTTTTTCTGATAAAGATTTTCTATTGGAAAAGAAGAACCACAATAAGCCGTTGCATATAACTATAAAATGCTTGGAAAATAGATCCCAGTTACCCTCATCGACAACGAGTGAGCTCTAAATGTTTGCCCGCTTAAGACAGCTATTTGTCTGGGGATGAAACAAGAACATTTCACGCTAAGTAACCAGAGAGTTAATGCATATGGCAACACAAAGCGAGATGTGCTCAGTTTGGTGTCCTTTGTAGTATCAGTTGGGCCACTAGAAACTTTAGTTGAATTCCATGTCTTGGATGAGCAAGCATCCTTCAATTTATTGCTAGGACGGCCATGGCTCCAGGATCTAAATGTCCAAGCAGTACCCTCTACCTTGCATCAAAAGCTGAAACTGGTTAAAGATGGAGCAGTACTCGCCATCCATGGAGAAGATAACATTCAACCTCTGAGGGAAGATGGGTCAACTCTTTTGGAGGTTTAACATGGGGCAGAGGATATGTTTCTAAGAAAATTTCGGTATGATGAGGCACCGGCAGTACAAATGTTGTTAAAAGAAGAGGAAAGCTATATTAATCCATATGCAATGACAATGATACGGCACATGTCCTATTTCTCAGGTATGGGGCTTGGGCGTAAGCAATAGGAAATTTCGAATCCCATTCAAGTATTGTCAGCTTCGCAATGCTTTGGTCTTGGGTACAAGTTGATGAAGGAAGATTTGTAAGGACCAAAGGGGGAACAGAACGAAAGGGGCAAAAGGATAAGTATTCAAGAACCAAGGTTTGATGAAGAGACCCACTAGAGGCTTCTAGGACTTAAGATTTTCTTCAGTCATAAACTGTCTGATTCAAAAGAGGATGAAATCACATAAAAGAAGGAAGAAAGAAAGGTTTGAGGGGACAAAGATTGGGCTGATCAACTAGATGACACCAACATGGAGGCATTGTTTAGCGGGATGGATATAGAAGATCAAGACTGCCTAATGTTGGAATGCGATGTGTCAGTTGATTACACCGGGTTGATTATGGACGTGGTTGCAAAAGAAGTCAAAAATTGGACCCTAGAGTCCCATGATTCGTATGATGCTGGTTTTGAGTTTAGATTTATCGTGCATGAGTTTGTATTTTCCTTTAAAAAGTTGGATGTTGAGTTAGAGGGCACATCTGTCTGTGCATCCTCTCTCGTTGCTTTTGATCTTGTAATTCTGTTTCTCAATATCAATGAAGTAAATAAGATTTTTGGTTACTCTGCTTTGCTTGATTTATTTCATACGCTTTCAGACGATTTTGAATTCAACAGGGATGTTCCTGAAGAAATAAGACTTTTAATAAAAAGAGAAAAAGAAATGCGCACTCAACCTATAACTAAAGAAACTTTGTTAATTAATCTAGGTAATGAAACTAATCCACAAATTGTGCAAATCGGGTCTTCGTTATCTTTAGTTGAACGTGATCAATTAATAACCTTATTAAAAGAGTTTAAAGATATCTTTGCTTGGTCTTACGAGGATATGCCCAGTATTGATCCCGATATTGTCCAACACCACATCCCTTTGTATCCCGATACTAAACCGGTCAAACAAAAATTGAGATGGATACGACCAGAATGGACTTTGAAGATCAAAGAAGAAGTCACCAAGCAGATCAATGTTGGATTCCTTATAGTAATTGAGTATTCGAAATGGGTGGCCAGCATTGTTTCGGTTCTAAAGAAAGACAGACGCATCCGAGTCCATGTAGATTTTTGGGATCTCAATAAAGCTAGCCCGAAGGATGATTTTTCGTTGCCGCATATTGACGTTTTGATAGACAGCACAGCAGGGCATGCTCTATTTTCGTTCATGGACGATTTCTCTGGATACAATCAGATCCTAATGAACTCCCAAGGACAGAGAAAAGATGACATTCACTACATCTTAGGGCACCTACTGTTATCGTGTGATGCCATTCGATTTAAAAAATGCAGGGGCAACCTATCAAAGGGCTGGCACTACTTTGCTACATAACATGATACACAAGGAAGTCGAGGTGTATGTGGATGATATGATAGTGAAGTTTAAGGATCGAGATGGCCACATCATAGCATTGCAAAAGTTCTTTGAAAGAATCAGAAAATATAAGATGCGGCTCAACCCACAAAAGTATGCCTTCGGAGTCACCGTTAGGAACATGCACAGATTTATGATTACTCAACAAGGCATTAAGTCGATCCTTCTAAGATCAAAGCAATCATGGAAATGCCTCCTCCAAAGACTGAACGAGAAGTCAGTGGGTTTTTGGGAAAGATACAATTTATCAGCCGGTTCATAGCCAAGTTAACAACTACCTATGAGCCGTTATTCTGCCTATTGAAGAAAGGAGTCAAGTTTGAATGGGATCAAAATTTCCAAGATGCCTTCGAAGCTGTGCATTAGTATTTTCAAAATCCACCCGTTCTGGCTCATCCTGAGCCCAATAGGCCACTGATTCTCTATTTATCAATGACTTACTAGGCTATGGGATGCATGTTGGCACAAAAAAGAGAAATCGAAATTAAGAAAGCAGTCTACTACCTAAGCAAGAAGATGACTAGGTCCAAGATACGATATACACCACTAGAAAATACAGATTGGGCTTTGGTTTGGGCCTCCTAAAAACTAAGGCATTACACGCTGTCTTTCACAATGAATGTAATTTCTCGAATGATCCTGTTAAAATACTTGTTCAAGAAGTCGGCATTAATAGGAAGGCTAACCCGGTGGTTGTTGTTGTTGCTATCAGAGTTTGATCTTAGGTATGTCACCTAGAAATCAGTAAAAGGCCTCAGTAGTATAATTTTTAGCAGACCAACTAATTGAGGGAGATGAAGATGTAGGATTCCAGTTCCCTAATGAGTAGCTGATGGGAGTCGAGGATGACAAATGGACTCTGTATTTTGATAGCGCGTCTAATCAGTATGGCTATGGAATAGAAGTTCTCCTAGTCATTTCGAACGAATCACATGTTTTTCTATCCCTGAAGCTCAACTTCAAAGTTACCAACAATCAAGCTGAGTATGAAGCGTGCTTAGCCAGGTTGGAGGTAGCCCTAGAACTAGGGGCAATGAAATTAAAAGTCATCGGGGACTCAGCATTGGTGGTCTCTCAGGTGAAAGGAGAATGGAAGGTTAAGGACGTAACGTTAATTCTCTACCATCAAGAGCTAGAAAAGCTGATACCATGCTTTGAATTAGTGGTTTTCACTCATGTTCTGAGATTGCAAAACAACTTTTGCCGATGTACTGGCTACTCTGGCATCAATGATTGATATACCACCCGGGGTCAGGATGGGGCAATTGATAATTAAGCACAAGAGAAAGCCGGCATACGAGATGATAGCCGCAATCTAAGGAAGCACTAATGAACTCCCTTGGTACTTTGACATTTAAAATTTCATGGAAAAAGGAAAATATCCTAAGTTTGCTAGCAAAAAGGATAAAAGAGCAATAAGGAGATTATCTGCACAATTTTTCATTTTTGGGGAAAAATTATACAAACGAAGACATTCTAGAGTCAACAATCTATGTGTCGCCAATGAGGAAGGACAAGAATTGATGAAAGAGATACATGTGGGAGTCTGTGGGCCTCACATGAGTGGAAACATGTTAGCCAATAAGATCCTACGACAATGACACTTTTAGATGAAAATGGAGACAGATTGTATACAATTTACGAGGAGGTGCCATAAGTGTCAGATCTACACAAACCTTATGCACGTTCCCCCATCCCAGCTATATAACCTGACATCCCCATGATTGTTTTCAGTATGGGGCATTGATGTGATTGGTAAGGTAACACCAAAGGCTTTAAATGGGCACAAGTTCATTTTGGTGGCCATTGATTATTTTACCAAGTGGGTGGAAGCTGCCTTCGACTTGGTATTGAAAGCCTCTCACGTCGCTAAATTCATCAAGTAGAACATCATTTATCGATACAGGGTTTCTCATGAAGTCGTCTCATATAACAGCTCACACTTCCACGGTGTGGTCTTAGACCTTTTTGAAGAATAATAAATAATGGCCCACAAGTCATCACCATATCGGCCACAAACCAATGAGGCAGTCGAGGCCTCAAACAAGAATGTAAAGAAGATTCTATAAAAGTTGATCAGCTCACATAAAGATTGGCCAAAACATCTACCGTTTGCACTCTAGGGGTACAGGATGTCGATTAGAGCTTCAACAGGAACCACGCCTTACTCTTTAATGTATGGGATGGAAGCTGTCTTGCCCATTGAGGTGGAAATTCCTTCACTAAGAGTAGTGAGTGAGGCTATTATTCCAGAGGCAGAATGGTAGAGAAATCAGATGGAAGAGCTACTCTTGTTTGATGAAAGAAGGCTGTAGACTCTATTTCATATATAAGGGTACCGAAGAAGAATAGCCAGAGCGTTCAATAAGAAGGTTAAGACCCGGGACTTGAGAGAAGGTGACTTGTTTCTTAAAGAAATTAGGGCCCACATCTTCGACCCAAGGGGCAAGTTCAAGCCAAAGTGGTGCAGTAATTATCATGGATTTGGATGGCAATACATTCTCCACTCCAATCAACCTGGACCAGATCAAGAAATACTACCCTTGAGAGAAAAATAAAATAAAATAAAACTCGCTGAGTTGAAAATCAAAAAGGTGACCCAAGCAAAAGTTAGAGCAGCCCACAAAGTCGAAAACCCAAAAGGACGACCTTGGCAAAGGTTAGGGCATCACAATAGGAGAGTGTTAACACCCGAGAATAAATCGAGCTCGAACTATGTTATAGCCTGATTCTACTTTTTGGGATACGTAGGCAGCTTCTTTCAAGGAGTTTGGCCACATTTTTTGTTTTAGCTATTTTTGAATCCAAGTAAGATCATTGCAAATTGGTCTTTAAATTCTGATAATAAAGTCATTCACAATGCAAAAATCGAAAAACTTAAGATAATTGCAAATCTTTTTCAAAATAGAGGTGGAATACTTCATTTTCAGCATCAGTTACAAGGTTTTAGAAAAAGGCGGGCGCGCAAGTTCCAAACTCTAAAAAATAATAAAAGAAGGCTACGAAATCTGAAAAACAAAGAAAGTTTCTTAAATCTTCCTCCTCTTCACTTTTTGGTTTTCTTTCCCTTTATTTCGTTTCTCTCTATCTTGGATCAGCCATGCCTTGTACTCGTCAAGGAGTTCTGGGAACTGCAGCTCATGCATCTCTATCAGGTAGCAAGATGGCTAAGCCTCCTGATACTTCGCCAAAAATGTGCTTGAAGTGAAGATGAACTCATAAGTGACCTTAAACACCGTGAAATACGATATGACTGTGACCGAACTGCTGCATGATCCAATGTGGGTAATAGAAAGTAGACTGTCGCAAGCCAATCACCATGACGCTGGGATGGTTCATAGTGGTCAAAGTCATGGTGAGGATTTGCCACCAAGAGCACTACGAGGTAATGTCTACTTCTATTAGAGAGGAAAGATACTGTCTCCAAGCCATCTCGGTAGTGCATATCTGATAATAATGTCTACTTCTATATCTATATGTAGTTGATTTCTGCATAAGATTCACTTTCTCCATCAGCTAGATCTACAAAAGGTTAATAACTGAGTGAAATCAATAAAATTGGTAGTAATGGTTGAGTTGGGGTGAAACTAACCTACTCAAGGGCACAGTAGAAAGCCCCGAACAAAGGCTTAAAAAGGAAATAAATTGATCGTTGAAAACTTAGAAGCAAGTTGGAGGTGATTAATCCAAGGACCGACAACAGTGTGTTTTCAGAGTTGAGAGAAATAGAAAAGAAAGGCTTTAAGCTTACCTAAAGAAGCAAGGGGTTGCCAGCAAAAGTAGTAGTCTCTCCTCGATGAACATCATCCAAGCTAATCAGAGTCTCAGCAAGAACTATTGGAACAAAGTCCTTACCCAACCACATTTGACCTGCAATGTCAACTAGTGAGCAATTGACTCGTCCATCAGAAGGAATGAGAAGCTAACGAGAAAGGAGGTAGAAGCACAAAGTATAGAGGCACCGTAGTTGAAGACCGAGGTCACTGAGGTCACCAGAAGGATAAAACCTCTTAATAAACCAAGGAATATCGAGGCAGTCGTCAGATGTCAAGAGAGAAGCCTCCATCGTCAATAAGAAACAGAGTTGTATTATCTGTTGTCTGCTAGAGAGAAAGAAAGTTGGCACAACTACAGATTTTCTTGGGGTTAGGTCTAGAATGGCAATGAACTCTTCTACAGTGGAGCACATTTCTTCAAGACCAAAGCGTAAAACATTAGACAGCGGGTCCCATAGTTGGGCAGCAGCCTTTAGTAGTGGTTCGTTGATCTTGACAATCATCAGGAAGAACAAGGAGTTCATACCGAACGATGTAATGTTCAGACGTTCAACATGTGAAAACTCCTCGATCCATGCAAAAAGTGAGCTATGGAAGGAGGCCATTGAAGTGAAAATGACAAAAAATGGAGGACCACAGGCTATATTTATAAGGCATGAGAAGGCTGAACACCAAAATATTCAAAAAAGTACAAAGACTTCGACAACCGCTACCTTGGAGTACACGACCGCCACCTTAGAGTACACAACCACCATGTCATAAGTACGAACCACCAAGTTTAGTACAGGCTGCCACTTTAATAACCTGACGACCGCCATATCACAAGGTGGCGGGTACACCTTTTTGGCACTCTTTCTGCATTTTTTATATTCTAGGGCCCCTATTTTATTATAATTATATAGTGTCAACACTTAATTTGGTCTGTAATTTGAGAGAATCCATTTCGTAATATGATAAAGATAGTTTCAACAGCAGTAAATAAAAAGGTAAACCATGCAATGAGTGAATATGCAAAAAAGGCAAATGACATAAAGGCTCAAGTGCATCAAATGTATGTGAGAGAGGGGCACCCAGGCACAATAACCAGCAAATCTGAGGTACGCAAGCGCATAAAACTAATGTATCAGAATGCAGTAAGAACTAAGTTCAGACAATGTCAAGCCTTCTTCCCATTGGGTCTGCCAGAGACATTGAGAGAGAGATTTCCTTCCCTCTCGAACAAGTCATCGCTATCATCACCACCATCTGAAGAAGAAGAAATGATGCGGGAACGGCTCCTAGTAGAAGAAACGAACCCTCTGAAGCGAGCTCTAGAAGAAGAGGCATGGGACTGTGGCCTTAAGCTGGAGCCTAGACCAAAACATGAGGCTGAACCAGAGCCTTCAGTTGTACTATACCGGTAACTGGTGTCGGTGGCTGTTAATAAAAGGAAATAAGGATCAAAGCAGAATACCAAAAAGAGCAAAGAAGTCAAAACGTCAAAAGATACTCACTATGGAAAAAGCAATGCCAGCTGCTCGTACAGTGCCATCGAGCTGGCAGATAAGAGCCCTCTGACCCGTGAATATCAGCAGTAGGTGGTCTAACCATGCCTGGTTAACCTGTAAAAAAAGAAATAGGAAGTTCAAGTAAACTAAACAAGTAAAGAAAGTAACCAAAAGGAAGGGGGAAGAATGAAGACAAACCTAACTAAGCTCAACCCTAAACTCCGGTGCTGGCAAAATCAAAATCGAAAGAGGAAAGGGGTAGCCGTATACTGCGGTATGAATCTCCTATGGAATCTCTTGGCCCATCATCCCTCCAGCGGCAGCAGTACCAGCAACACCAGTAGCAGTTCCACTAGCAACAGCTCTACCAGTATCTGCACCAACAGCAGCCTCTACTCCAACTGTAGCTCCTGCATCAGCGTCAGGAACGGCCATCGGTGCTCGTCCTCTCCTCCGTCCAGTAGGAAGGGCCAGCCCGGGGCCTAGTGGCCCTAGTATTGTGCCTGGGCCCACAATGTGTAATCTCCCGCGGGACCCCAGTAGCTCCGAGGCAAGAGTCCCTGTCATTTCAAGAAGAATGTCGAAACGAATCATCCTGTCCGTTCGACGCATGTGGGCTGGAGGAGCCACTGGGATCCAAAAATGGTCAAAATTAAGAGACTATTGGACTACCCTCTCTCCCAGATAATACTCTCTGTAGAAGGGGCCCTTCAGTAAAACCCATCTTGAAGAAGCACCATGGCTACACATCAAATCCTCGTTAGCCCTGCTTTTCATCCCTCACCAGACATCTCAACGAACCTACAGAAATTCAGTGAGTAAGAACAGCGCAGTAAGTAGTGATATGAGAATAGTGCAGCATAGTAAACAGTGATCAGTAAATAATAAGTTGAAAATAGAGCAAGAAGTGGTACCTAGTCAAGAGTTAGTCGATCTAAAGATGCTCGAAACGTCTCCAGGTCCTTCCCTCCGCTCTTTCTACCCTTCAAGCTATAAGCCCACTGAGTAGCACAGGGGATAATCAGAGGATCAGTAGCAAAGTTCGCTAGGACATGTAGCTCGAGGAACTCATAACTGTAAAGAGAATGTGTCAGCTGAAAAATAGATAACAGATAACATATAATAGAAGAAATGAATGAACAGTATACAAAAATTAAAACATACCTCCTAGAAACCTCCAGTATCCCCCCATGTTGAGCTCCTAAGAGAATCGAGTCAAGGCCCTCATCGAACCATAGAGCGTGGCAAGAGCAGTCCCTCCCCAATCATATGTGGATATTCGACTAAGGGGACGAGAGCGCTAAGATAATGAAGATGTACTGTATTCTCCTTGTTTGAGAACAAGGAGGTACTAAACATGTACAATAGGAAAGCGCCAGCGACCCACTCAAAATGACGGGGCTCGGTACAATAAAAGTGGCGAAAGTGCTCAAAGATCCAAGTGTACCTGACTCGATCTCTGTCCATCTGGACTGGCACAGTGCCCAGAAGGTATGTCAAAGCATCTGCAGAGCGAGCAATGTCCAGGTCAAATGGATTGGGGGCACCTCCGACCCCGATGCCTGTGATCATAGTGAAGTCCAGTGGCGTCGGTGTGGCCGCGAATGTACAAAAATGAAAGGTGTTGGTGGTGTCCCACCACCTTTCAGCCAAGGTTGTCAACCACACTCGATCATTGTTGGTCTTACCCAACAAGGGTATAAACTGAGAAAAGCCGAAGGCATCAATGAGGGCCCAACTAGGAGCAGGAAGAGCACCATACCACTCCAACACCACATCAAAAGTAGAGCCACCGAAATTGCAGACATATTGACCAACCTGAAAAGTAGAAGTTAATCAAAATATATAATAAGAGCAGTCAAATCAAGTGGAAAGCAGAAAATGTGAGAGAAAATGGAAGGCAAATCTTTCAACCCTAGGTTCGTGTATGTGTGACGACCATTCAGTCCCTTCAAGCCCTAGAAAACTATGCATCCTAAGTCCTGGTGTGCCAGGCAAACCCAACCCTAGGTTCGGGTGTGTGTACGACCCTTCGATTCTTTTAAGTCCTAGAAGACTAGACACCCTAAGCCCTGGTGCGCCAGGCAAACCTAACCCCAGGTTCCTTCAAGCCCAAGAAAACTAGGCACTCTGAGCCCTGGTGCGCCAAGCTAACCAAACCCTAGGTTTGTGTGTGTGTGTGTGATGACCTTTCGGTTCTTTCAAACCCTAGAAGACTAGGCGCCCTATGCCTTGGTGTGCCACGCAAACCCAACCCTAGGTTCGTGTATGTTTGACGACCCTTCGATTCTTTCAAGCCCAAAAAAACTAGGCACTCTAAACCTTGGTGCATCAGGCAAACCTAACTCTAAGTTTGTGTGTGTGTGTGACGACTCTTCAATTCTTTCAGCTCTAGAAGACTAGACACCCTAAGCCCTGATGTACCAGGAAAATCCAATCCTAGGTTCGTGTGTGTGTGACGACTCTTCGATTCTTTTAAACCCTAGAAGACTAGGCACCATAATCCCTGATGAGCCAGGCAAATCTTTATTTTAAACCCCCTTAGATTTTTGTGATTTTTTAAAAAAAATAAAAAAGCATCCCTTTAGATTTTTGTGATTTTCTAAAAAATAAAAAAGAAAAACTACCCCTTTAGATTTTTTGTGATTTTCTAAAAAAAAGATGAAAAACCACCCTTACATTTTTGTGATTTTCTAAAAAATAAAAATGAAAAATTACCCCTTAGATTTTTTAGATTTTGGTGATTTTTGTGATTTTTATTTTTATTTTTTAAAAAATAAAAATGAAAAATTACTCCTTAGATTTTTGTGATTTTCTAAAAAATAAAAATGAAAAACCATCCACTTAGATTTTGTGATTTTCTAAAAAAAAAACCATCCCCTTAGATTTTGTAATTTTCTAAAAATAAAAAAAATAAAACCACTCTCTTAGATTTTGTGATTTTCTAAAAATAAAAATAAAAAAATCACCCCCTTAGATTTTGTGATTTTTTAAAACATAAAAATGAAAAATCACCCTGCTTGCATCAAAACTCTAATCCTAGTATCCCTACATTTTGTCTAGAATCTCCTTTGCACAGGTACCTAGCTAGTTCTTAGTCCGATGTCTGGATTTATCCTTTTAATATTTGTTGAAGATGTTCAGTTCATTCAGAGATCTTAATATTGCATGCAATTATCATATACATCATATCGCAAAAATAACAAGTCACAAGGGATCCTAGACATGCATCTATATTTGAAACGATAAATGTAAAACATGCTTTGATACTAAAGGAAAAGACAGGAGAACCTACAGAAGATGCTACTTTGGCTCGCAAAGCAGCAGGTTGTCAGCAATTGTAGTAGCTAAAGGCTCGTACAGCCTCATTCTTCTCAAACCCAAGCAGTGGGGTGCAGGGGCATACGGTGTGTGGATCCAGGAAACTAGCCACCTCAGTCTCATCCGCAGCTGCCTGGTCTACTGCTACCTGTGTCTCGACAGCCGCTCATGCCTCCTCCTCAGCAGCCTGATGAAGAGCTCGCTCTGCCTCAAGAGTTAAAGCATCCGTTGCCCTTAATGCAGTGAAGGGCTGAGTAGAGGAAACCCCATGGCAAGAACGCTGGTGGTCGTGCCTCCAAGAGTGCCCACGGAAGAGCTCCCGCCCGCAGAAGGTCCCCGCAGTACCCAAAAAATATCATCAAGGTGTCCGTGTCCTGCCATGACGAAGGTAGTAATCGAAAGCTAAGCAAAAGCTCGAGAGTAAGAAAAGCCCAAAGAAGAGTTTGAGAGTGCAAGGGAGAAGAGAGAGAGAGAGAGAGAGAGAGAGAGAGAGAGCAGAGGGTGCGAATGAGGCCTAACCCACGTGTCCTAGGGATTTGGGGGTGCTGGGAGTTAGCAGTCATTACCTTGTAAGGTGGCGACCGCTATGTTTTGATATGCCACGTGGCGATCGCCATGTTGGTTTGAATTTATTCTGGCGACTGCCAACCTATCAATGGCCATATCACCTGTAACGATCCTACTCCGACCCTAGTATTAGTGACGGGTAGCCCATGAGGCTATAGAGCACGAAAGAGGTTTAAAACCCTAACTCAACTCGAAAACTCTAAGTTCAACCTAGAAATCCTAAAAAAGTTCAAAACTCAAGCAACAAAAGCTTAACACCCGAAGGATCTCCCAACATTTTAAATTAAGTAATTATTATAAAATAATAAATTAAAAATTAAAAATTCTCATAATTATGGTAAAATGATCATTTTACCCCTAATATAGCAAAAAGTCTTTAAAATCTAAATTTTGACACATGGACACCCTAAATCAAGAATTTAAGTACAATTAAGTAGAAAAATACAAGATAATATCAAAAATAACAAAAATACCCCTTAGTGGCCGGCCACATTGGGAGTTGTGCTAAAAGTAGCTTTTTTTTTAAGCTTAAAAATATGAGAAAAGTGTCAAATCAAGTATTATGATAATCTAACACTTGTTGAACAAATAATATACATAATAATATGGTATTATAGGCAAATAAAAGAAAATAAATTATTATTAAAATTCATACACACTAAGATAAGTCAAAAAACTATATTTTATCAAACTTGCTTAATTTGACTTAAAAGACTACATCTATTTAATCAATTGCTATAAAAGTTATGATAATTCATAAAAATACTAAAATTATCATAAATATACTAAAATAATAAGATTTAGTAGGAAAAGACACCAAAAATATACATTAAAATAACTTTTAAAGTATTTTCTTACACAAGATGGCATGCAAAGCAAGATAAAACCCCAAGATTGATGTGTGATCAGATTTTTGTCCCCCAAACTTACCCCCAGCTGAATTCCCTACCACCAAATCTAATATATATCTCTCAAAACTTGCACCATGTCTTGTCGCCCATGTGAAGTGAAGGCAAAAAAAAGACTTAAAGTGATCATGGTGTTCCCTAAACTTTTTCCTATATGAACTAAGCCAAATACCCTCTTTCCCCTCCATTATATTTGGCCAAGAGAGGGATAAAAACCAGATTTAATGTGTTCTTGAAGAGTTTGGGTGAGTTGAGAGAAGAAAGAAAAAGAAAGAGAAGAAGGATTCAAGGAGGAAAGGTCTTTGGAGACCATAGTTCCAAAAGCCAAGTCGTACTAGTCCTCCACCATCCTTTAAGCCTTCAAACAAGTAAGTAAAACTTCTAAATCTTATGTCTAATATCAGCCAAAATATCTCTCAACTCATCCCTTGAAGCACTTCAAAAATCAAGAATCAAAAACAAATCGAAAAGGCCAACTAGGTCTTTGGAGAAATAGGGGTTGTTATGTTTTTAAATGAAATGAGATGTAGTTATGTGTTGTTATTTTTGAGTTTGATGACTTAAAAGTGTTCTGAAACCTTGGTATTCGTGTCTAAAACACAAAAATGCAAAAAAATGGGACAAAATTTTGACATATTATAAGTAGGAGACTTGAACATATAAGGACCTAATTTTTTTAGAATTTGAATGTTTCTGCCCTAATCTTTGGAACTCCATTACTCCACGTAGAAAATTGATCTAAGCATGTTCTTTATTTTCATATTAATCTTTTTGTGTTATCTTTCATCCAAAGTTGGTTTCAACTCATTTGAGTAAGTAGAACTCGAGATATTGCAATTCTACCAAAACGTGTCGTTTTCAGATCAGTCGACAATACCAACCTAAAAACCTTAGTTTACAATGTGATCTGAGCTTTGGCCAAACCATAAGAACATGTATATCTAACTACTCACCAAATATGAGCACAGAATATTGAGATTTGATAGATCAAAACCCCTTTGAAACTCTCTGTTGTGCTTCAGCCATTAAAGGACACTTCTGTCACATATTTTTGTATAGTCAAAAACTCCTATTTTTAGTAACCTACTCCAAAAGTGGTCTACATGAACATTATTGGTGATATATTGAACTACTTGATGTCCAATAATCAAACCTAGATACCTCGAAAAAGTCCATCAAAACCATTTCAAACTCTGTCCAAAATTGGTTCTGCTAAGGGTTTGGCGACTAACAGAACCTATTTTACAAAATGGTTTATATCTTCAACTTGTTCTAAACAACTACCCCTAGCACCCTTCATATGAATTATAGGGACATGTCCAACTAGAACATAGCCAAAAATAGGCTCATCTGGACTTGATTTGATACCCCAAAATCGAGACCAACATAGGCATATTTTCGATAAAATTTTGAAAAAAATGCTAAATCATTTTCGATTAGAATGCTTTATTCACCCATTTGCCTTAAGTTTTGGCCTTTGTGTTAAATATAAGAGTTGTAGAAAATATTTTATCTAAATGGTGTCTGAAAATTATAACTTGATTCCAAGTCTAGATACCCCAAAACCCTGCCAACTCTTTTAATTTAATACTCGAATTTGGCCTTAAAGATTGCTAAATATGATTTGAATACCCTTTGTTGTGAGACCCGAGTTTTATATAATGATTGATTTGAATTAGTTGATTAGTATTTTTAAGTGAATGTACGATGATTAGAACTCATTCCATTAGTTTGAATTATATCTTGAGAATTGAACTTGCGCCTCACATAGTTATACTTATACTTAGTGAGTTGTACCATGAACTTTGCCATACTAATTAATGTCATGCTATAGATAATTGCACGTGAGATCCATATCATACATCATAGACATTGTCACTTGCATCTAGGTATATTGGAGTTCATCTGTGTAAATCGTTGTTGAGATGGGCTGTATTGAATTGTCCTTTTTGGTTCTAAGTCTAAGACGTCCCTAGTTGTCATTTTTAAAAATATTTTGGTATGTATTCCCCTTATACACCCTGGGTGCGTTCCTGGTGTTACAGATTTGGTTTATACACCTTGGGTGCGTCTCCAGTATTTGAAATAGTTTATCGTGGATATTGTTCGGCACCATGGATTCGTTGTTGGCATTCTGATTTTGATGGCTTAGGCTTTTGGTTGACACTGGCAGAGGCATCACGAATCTTAAGGTGGGACAAACCGCTTATTATATGATTAATTCTTTAATTCTCTCTCTCTCTCTCTCTCTCTCTCTCACTCTCTCTCATTAAAGGCACTTTCAAAAAATGACAAGCGAAAAGAACTTATTAAAATATAAGTTTTCTGATGGGATTTATTCCTAAATAGCTCAGTGAAATGGGACTTGTGGCCGAAGTTCCCTATAAAATTTTAGTATCTTATGCCCCTGGAGGCATCTCTATTCTATATAATTTGTAGGGTCCTTCGACGGGGAAAGGGAGATCCAAGATATCCCTCCCTTCTCCGCTTCACAATTTTTTTCTGTTTTCTTTTATATGCTCTTTTTTTCTTAATTCACTTTGTTTTGTGTGTAATTTTGTATTTTGTTTTATTTTAGTGTGTTTTTTCTATTTTCATTATCCGTTCTTCATCACTTCATTCTTTTAGGGTAATGCTTTTAGATATGAACATCTATCATGTTGATAGAAGCATATCGACGTTGTTAATGCTAAAGTTGAAGTTAGGCGACCACTACCAACCTTGAGTGATGCAGGTGCAATTTCAAATACATGGAAGATTAATTTTTCTTTTTATTTTAGAATTAATAATTTTAATAAGAAACTAATATTTTTAATATTGTATTCCTAAAAGAATAGGTTTCCTAATATTAGATTATTTAGCCTTCCTTTTGGTATTATTCTAGAAATATGTTTCCTAATTTTAGATTATTCAATCTTTTTATTATGCTTTACTATAATTAGGTATTTTTTCTATTATTCTATTTTTCTTTTTAATAGTCCTGAGATTATTATAAATTATTATGTAAGCCTTTGGGCAAAGCAGTTGTTGAATAATAAGATTTATTAAGAGTTTTCTCTTATGCCGTTTATTATTAGAGGGATTATCTCTAATTTAAGCAAACTTGTAGATTTTGATATTTGCTCATTCTTTAGCTAATACGCTTCGCTGCATCAATTGGTATAAGAGCTTGTACTCGATTTCGAATCATAGCACAAAAAAGAGTTTGTGATGATCGATATAATGTTGTTAAAGATGTGTATGAGCAAGATGACCTTGCACGAGATACCCGAGCAGAGGAACTAACATAGCTTCGTGATGCAATTACTGCATTGATTAAGCGGATTGCAGCCATGGAGGTTGTGAATCATCCTCATCGTCGTCTAGAAAATTCGCATCCTCTAGAGGAGGATGAATTGATTGATGACGGTTCCAACCTTTTTATTGAATATCAGCCAAGGGGAAGGGGAAGGGGAAGGGGAAGGGGAAGAGGAGTCATGGTTAATGACCGTGATTCTAGACACTAGGAGTCAGGATTGAAGATCGACTTGCCGGAATTGCAAGGAAGTTTGATGCCAGAAGAGTTCCTAGACTGGATCAGTGTTATTGAAGGAATTTTGGATTTCAAAGAGGTTCCCGAGGCCAAACGGATTCCTTTGATGACTACGAGATTTGGTGGCATAGCTAAAACATGGTGGTAGTATATAAAAGTTACAAAGTCTCGTCAAGAAAAATCTAAAATTTTGAGATGAGAAAATTCAAAAAATATAATTTTTTGCTTTTTTACCTCTTAATTACATTTGGGTTATGAATCAGAAAATGATTGCGATTCAATGTCCACATTATGGTAACTTTTGTTTTCAATCTTTTTCATAATCTAAACATTATGACATATTTGAAAATTCTCATAAGGAAACATCAAGTACCCATTGAAAATTGCCTCAAATATACGATGAGTACCCAAATGAGGAGATTGAGATTCATCACATTGAGAAAAAGAAAGAACTTGAATATCTAGATAAGGTGGTGGAAGACAAAAATAAATAAATAAATGCTCTCATTGAAGATAAAGTTGTCCAAGAGACCAAAGAATTTTCTAAGACTAAGAAAGTTGAAGAATTTCAACAGAATTATTCCTACTATGAAGGTCCATTTGATTCTATAAATTTCATCAACATATCTTTTTCATGGTTCATCAAAGAGCTAATTATTAATCATTTTATTTTAACACAATAGACTGATTGATTGGATGTTGCTATCAAGTGTGGAAAGTTTTTAGCTCGTCGGCAATATCAAACATTTTGTCCACGATTGAAGATTGAAATTTATGGGGAACGAATATTATAGACATTGCATGGCACACTCTTAGAATTCGAGAACGAATTCCTTTCAAGCTAAGGAGAATGATGCAAGCACAGTTTCATATTCATGGAAGATTATTTTTTATTTTATTTTAGAATTAATAATTTTATTAAGAAACTAATATTTTTAATATTATATTCCTAGAAGATTAGGTTTCCTAATATTAGATTATTTAGTCTCTCTTTTGGTATTATTCTAAAAGATTATGTTTCCTAATTTTAGATTATTCAATTTTCCTATTATGCTTTATTATAATTATGTATATTTTCTATTATTCTATTTTTCTTTTTAGTAGTCCTAGAATTATTATAAATTAGAATGTAAGCCTTAAGATAAAACAGTTGTTAAATAATAATAAAATTTATTGAAAATTTTCTCGTTTATAGTGTTTGTTATTAGAGAGAATATCCATAATTCAAGTAGGTTTGTCAAATTCAGTATTATTCATTCTTTAGTAGATACGCTTCCATGTATCATTAAATAAGTCTTTTTGAAAGAGTTTGATAAAAACTATAATGTCATTTCTATTAGTTATGGAAGAAGAAGGGCAGTGTCCATACCATGGTGATTAATTTTATTTTTTATTTTTGAAGTCCTTTTAACGTGTTTTAATAATAATGTCATACATTGATCAAGATTTATGAACCTTCATACGTGAAGATTTAATTTTCCATTTTTGTGAGGGTTTGCTCCTCCTACATGGAGACTTTTCTCTTTTCTTTTGAAATAAAGGCTTACTTTGATATATTTTGGTAGATAATTTAGTTATAAAATTATTAATATTTGTTAAATTAATTTTTTGAATTAATATTTTAATCACCAAGTACAGAATAAAGTGATTTGTTAGAAAGCACAATAGTGGGGCTCAAAATACAGAGTACCAATTCCAAACTGTGCACGATGCCTTTCACATCAGTACATTAATGATGAAACAAACATAATGTTTATTTTGCAAACACTGATATCTAATTTGTGTGTAAAATATTTTTCTTTATTTTATGTCGTCATATTTTTTCTCTTTTTATCTGATCTTATATGAAACAAGAAGAAAGGATTTAATTAGTTTAGGTTATTAGATCTTTTTAAGAATTTCTTAAGGGAAAGAAAAAAAGTAAAAAATTAAAAAATTAAAAAATTAATTGCTTTCCATCATTATTTAGTTTTTTTTTTCTGTCCAAAAGCTTCTCAATACAAATTAATTCATAATCTAACTAAAACGAAGACAAGAAACAAATATTTTCCTTGTATTACCAATGTTTCTGTTGGAAGAAATATCACATTATAAAAAATATGCTCGATGATATAGAAAATATATTTTTATTAACTTTTAACAATTACAATTAACTAAAATTACAGAAAATAAAACATCAGAAATAACATGAACAGAATATGCAAATCGAGTCCTGCAAACGCAGTTTTTTTAAGAATAATTCACCGCCTACCGAGAGTATTGTAGGTTTTCTACCGGCGTCACTCTTTCAGGATAAAACCGTTGTCACAATCGTTGGAACACTACCAAAGATCGATTACGAACGTACCTCGTCTGTCTTTCTCTCTCTTTCACAGAACTTGTAACAAAAATATGTATTCTTATATCTCACCTCTTCACCTTATTTCTGTCTTTTTTTCTCAAAAAATAAAAAAAACTTGATTTTATATAGATTTTCTTTCATTGAGAGGTTACAAAAAATCAGTAGTCAATGAATGGTATTGATTTTCAGAATTCATTTGCCAATTGAATAGCCAATTCAATTGCAATTAAATTCTAGTACTGAATTCTGAAATTCAATAGCCAATTGAATTCATAAAATTCTAACAATTTCTTTTTGCAAGTTCAAGAAATTTTGGTTAGGCTTGGTTTGTGTTTAATGGTTTATTAACTTATTTTAATATGCTTATTTTTATTTTCATTTATCTTTTTGTTTGTTTGTTTCTCTCATTGACTACAGGAATCGAAAATGTAAGAATTTTTATTAAAAATTAAAAACTAGGTCTAAATTTGTTTGTGTTAGTAGAGACTGTTAATTATGATATATAATAACTACTAATTGTTCGTGGTTATAAAGAGACTTTGAATAAAATTTAATTATAAAATTAATTTAAATAAAAAATAATTTTTATAATTATTAAGACATATATTTAAAATATTTTTAGTAGGCTTATACTTAATTTAAACTAAAAAAGATATGTAAAATAAAAAATATACAAAATCAACTTATATTTCCCAAATAGTTTGTTTGCATATATATTAAAAAGATATACTTAATCAGAGATTAAAAAAATTGTAATAAAACTAAAAAGAGGTCATATTTAAAATTAAAAGTAAAAATTTTTAAATTAATTACAAATGAAGAGAGCGAAAGAAAAAATAGTTAAACATCAATTATTTTTCAAAGTAAGCGATGCTACGTAATACTCTAAGTAAATAAATTATCGCAACCGATACAATGTAGATTACTTTTTTTTTCTAATCTTCCAGTAAAAATTAATAATTATGTTTTTACCGTAAAATTTATCGTTACCATATATATTTGATGGAAAAACCACGTGGACTTAGCACGTGATACTCAAGGTTGGTCCTGAGTGATTTGAGGCTTAAAACGGATTATTAAAATTGGGTACTTATAATTTTTTATACACAATAATTTTAAGAAAAAAATAATACAAAAGTTTCAATGAATTAAATTTTTGTCTTATTATTTCACAATTCAATAATATTCAATTTACAACCAAAATAACGACAAAAAAAATAAATAACAATAATATCAAAATAAAAAAAATTGAGTCAACATCAACAAAATATCACTTGAATATTGTCCTTCGCGCATTTTTTATTGCAAAACTACTAATTAACCTTGTATAATCAAACTTATCTAGCATATCTCTTCAAAGAAATAGCAAACAAAAATATTTAAAAAATTAAAAATAGCAAACAGAAAAACAATGATATAAAGTATAAACATATATTATATTATATATAAAAATAATATTTATATAATAAAAAATTTACCTTTGTTGAATCACATTCACGATTCACTTCACCGTTCAGTTCACAACTTCACTGGTTTAGTTCGGTGGTTCGCTGAGCGACGCCGATGTGGCGACGCACGGTGACTTCGTGCGACTGACGACGCAGCAATCTCGTGCATTTGATTTTCGCCGCAACGCCGCTTTAGAGAATTAGGTTTGTGCTTGATTTTCGTCGCAGCGCCGTGTGTTTGATTTGCGCCGCTTCAGATAATCGATTTTGATTCTATTTTTGTCTCTTTAATTCGTGTTTGATGTTTAAAATTAGGGCATGAATATTAATTTTTTAAAATTGGAGCCCCTAATTTTTTTACAAATTTAGAGATCCAATTGCCTTGTAGACGTTATCTCAAAACCAGCTCTGGTTATATTTCAAGAATATTGAATAATTACTTTTTTTTTCTCCATTGTGTATTAAATGTTACTAAATTAAATGTGCCGACAAGTGACAACCCAAAGTCACTAAGCTTTCCGAATGAATTAGTGCCACGTACTATGAACTATCAAGTAGCAGACTAGAATAGTGGATGGAAGTGGAGACTAGAATGAATGGAAGTGGAGGGCTCTTTTATCTTAATATCCAAGTTTTTTAGCTTAATTAATAAAATAAAAAATTTTAAATTTTATTTTTAATTTACGTAAAAAAATATTTGTTAAATACGTTTTTTTATAAAATATATTTTTTAAACTGTCAATTCTTTGACATAAAATATTTTAAAAAATATTAATAATAATAATAATTTTTTTATAAATATAATTTTACCCTAAAAATGTTGTTAATAACTACGCCTTCATATATTTAAATAGAAAACGTTTTTCTTTGAAAAACCCTTTGAATGCGGATTTTCACATCACAAACGTTTTTCACACAAAACGCGTGAATGCTTTCTTTGGAAAATCCTTTAAATTTCATATCACTTAGCGCTTAAAATGTTAGATTGATTTAACCCATTCTTTGGAAAACGTTATTAGAAATTAAATTAATTTATTATATAGAACCCGTTAAGTTTTTTATTTATAAAAAAAATAAATTAATTTAATACTTATAATTAAGTGATTTAATAATATTTATTTAAAACTTTTTTTAAAATTATAATTTTTATTTATTTATTTATAAAATAAAAGTATGCGATTACTTAACTACAGGTATTTAATCATTCTAAATTTTTATATAAAAAATAAATTTATCGAATTCTATGTAATAAACGAATTCGATCATAAAAATATTTTTAAAAACTAAATCAAAAATATACACAAAATGTGTTTGTGTTTAACTCCCTTCATACTTATTACAAATATGAACGAATATCCATACTTATTAACTCTTCGCTCTATGAATAAAACGTGTTTGATAAACACATTTTTTAGTCTTACTGGTTTAATAAAGAAAACATGAGTACTAATAACATTTTTGTGTTTAAATCAAAAAGTGTAAATACTCTTAAAGCGTGTTTAATAAAAATGTTTTAACGAAATAAAAAATTTTAAATTTTATTCTCAATCTACGTAAATACGTATTTACTAAACACGCTTTTTTTACAAAATATATTTTTCAAACCGTCAATCCATTGACATAAATATTTATAAAAAAATATTATTAATAATAACATTTTTTTTATAAATATAATTTTACCATAAAAAACGTTTTCAGTAATAATGCTTTCACATGTTTAAATGAAAAAATATTTTTGAAACGTTTTCTTTGGAAAACCCTTTGAAAGCGTGTTTTCACATCACAAACTTTTTTCACACAAAACATATGAATGCTTTCTTTGGAAAACCCTTTAAATCTCACATCACCCTTAAAACGTTAGATTGATTTAACCTACTTTAGAAAATATTATTAAAAATTGAATTCATTTATTACGTAAAATTCGTCGAATTTTTTATTTATAAAAAAATTAAATTAATTTGATACTTATAGTTAAATGATTTAATAATATTTATTTAAATTTTTTTTTAAATTATAATTTTTATTTATTTATAAAATAACATTATGCGATTACTTAGTAACAAGTATTTGGTCAATCTAAATTTTTATATAGATAATAAACCCATCGAATTCTACGTAATGAACGAATCCGATCATAAAAATATATTTAAAAATTAAATAAAAAATATGCACAAAATATTTTTGTGTTTAACTCACTCCATACTTATTAAAAATATGAACGAATGTCCCATACTTATTAACTACTTGCTCCATTAATAAAACATGTTTGATAAACACATTTTTTAGTTTTACTAGTTTAATAAAGAAAGTGCGAGTACTAATAACATTTTGTGTTTAAATCGAAAAGCGTGAATACTTTAAAAGCGTGTTTGACAAAAATATTTTATTTGAAACTAATTGAAAATGTGTTTGCTAAGAACGTTTTCATGTCGTTATTTTTCATTCTACAATATTGTGTAGAGACTAGGCTTAAAGCATATTTAGCAAAAATATTTTTTATTAAAGCGTGATTGCTAAACACACTTTTACGTAGATTATAAACAAAGTTTTAAATTTTTTATTTTATTAATTAAGTTTAAAAACCAACTTATTAAGGTAAAAGAGAACCAGTGGAGACTAGAATGGTGAATGGAAGTGGAAGTGCCAACTAAGCATTCCCAATGAATTAGTGCAACGTACTATGAACTATCAAGTAGCAGATTAGAATAGTGGATGGAAGTGGCAGTATAAAGGGGGGATTGCATTGGCATTGGCAATTAGGGCATAAAAATGGATTATTCCGCAAAAGGAGAGTCCAGGGAAGGCTCCTCCTCTGATGAGGATGTTAATAATGACGACGACCAGGTTTGCTCCCATGCCATGCAACTGGTTACCTCGTCTGCGGTGTGCATGGCGTTGCAGGCAGCCTTGGAACTGCAAGTGCTGGAGATCATAGCCAAAGCAGGTGTTGGTGCCCAACTCTCCCCCTCTGAGATTGCGTCTCACATCCCTACCCAGCTGCACAACCCCCAGGCGCCGGCCATGCTAGATCGGATGCTACGCCTCTTGGCTTCCCACTCCATCCTCACTTGCACCTCCTCCTCCTCCTCCTCCGTCCAGGCCCCCAATTCTCCTATTTTACCAGCTACTCCTCCTCCTCCTCCTCCTCCTCCTCCTGTGCGGTTGTATGGGCTAACACCTGTAGCCAAATACTTTGTTCGTAACCAAGATGGAGTATCGTTGGGGCCTTTGATGTCCCTGATTCATGACAAGGTCTTCATGGACAGCTGGTAATTAATTAGTGTACTTCTCTAGCCTTTTTGTAGTTGTACGTGGTTGTGGGTATATCATTAAATTATATATCCCACCGGCACCACTCCAAAATTAATTTCTTAACTTTTTCTCTTCCTGCTATAATGTTGACTTGTCAGTTGCAATTGCACCCAACAAAACTGAATTAGACCCCAGTACTTGAGGCTTAGAGATTCCATAAAATTTCATGCACCAGCTGTCCCTTTGTCTTAATACACCCAAAGTCATTATGTGATCGAGAAGCTTGAGATATAACTCAGACCACTTTTAATATATATATATATATATATAGGTACGAATTAAAAACGACAATTGTGGAAGGAGGCATTCCATTTAACAGGGTTCACGGAGTGCACGCATTTGAGTACCCTGGCAAGGACCTCAGGTTCAATGAGGTTTTCAACAAGGCCATGGTGAACCACACCACCATTGTCGTCTACAAAATCCTTCAATCCTACAAGGGTTTCGACCACCTCACACAGCTAGTTGATGTTGGCGGTGGTCTTGGAGTCACCCTCAACTTGATCACCTCCAAATACCCCGACATCAAGGGTATTAATTTCGACCTTCCACATGTTATCCAACCTGCCCCACCCTATTCTGGTATGATTTCTTTTTCCTTAAGTAATTATAATTGCCCTTTTCTTAATAAGCAAAACTACGTACAACTTGTATATATGAAGAACAATCTTGGAATATACCTAATAATTTGATTGTTATTTAACTCTTATGTTCTACATGTTGTCTGCCATGTTATCCTTCGAATTACTTATAAGAAAGAGGGACCAACCTAGTCCTCTATGGCTGCCTATCGGATTAATCAATTGAAATTCATCCATTGTGAGAATTAGGTGCTCGCACATCAAGTAGGGTCTAAAGATTTGATATTTATTAATTTTATGATTTATTTTATTTAGGCTTCAATTATGGAATTTTCTTTTATTGTGAGATTTTTTATCCATTTTTTAGGATCTTGTGAGTATTAGGCTTACTATTGTTAGGGGACAGTTTTAGACAGTGAGATTAATATTGGATTTGTGATTTTAAATTGAGCTTCTTTTCTTTTCTTTGCTTTTTCTCAAATGGACTTCTCAATTCATTTATTTATGTTACTAATGAAGAGACTTGTAATTTTGTTCTTCAAAATTGTTACTTTTCAAGCCACCATCCAGCATCTCTAGCTTCTTGTGCGCAACTTTTATGATTTTTAATATTTTCATAAAATCATAAAAGTTTCCTACAGTTTTTATCTTGGTGGTTTAAGAAGTTTGAATTGATTGAATTATTAAATTGTTAAAAATTGTCAATGATTATTGATAAATGTCATTTTTAATAGATTTTTTAACATTAAGATTTTAAACGGTCCACCCTAAAAGATATTTTTTGAGCCGAACCGAGAAATACAGTTGAGATGCATAGGATTGTTCTAGTAATACACTTAACGTCTATGATGCATATTTATGAAGCTAAAGATGTATATATTTAATGTGGTTATAGTGGATACTTCATGATTGGAGTGATGATTACTGCCTAAAGTTGCTAAAATATTGCCATAAAGCTATACCAAGCAGTGGTAAGGTAATAGTGGTGGAGGGAATTCTTCCAGAGATACCTGATACTAGCGTTGCTGCAAAAAGTCTTCTTCAAATTGATTTGATCATGATGACTCAAGATCCAGAAGGCAAGGAGCGCACACAACAGGAGTTTTTAGCCCTGGCCATTCAAGCTGGATTTGCAGGCATTGTATTTGAATGTTTCGTCTATAACTTTTGGGTCATGGAATTTTTCAAGTAGATGGTTAGGTCAAAACTAGAGTGTTAAAACTTGTGTTTAATTATGTTATTGTTATAT
>JAOTRH010013946.1:0-22828 GCA_034768845.1 Heliamphora exappendiculata | reverse complement strand
CCCAAGCCACCCACCAAAAACCACTACCACCCAAAACTCCCCGTGGGAGTCGGTGGCGGTGTGTGGCGGCGTGGGAAGAGAGAGAGAGAGAGAGAGAAAAAGCAAAGGGAGAGAGAGATACTTGACAGAGACGACGACGGTGTGCGGCAACATTCGGCGTGGGGCTTAACGGTGGCGTGCGACGGTAGAGTGCGGCGTTGGTCCTTTTAATAAATTTTACTTATTTTTTTGTTTGTACTTTTATTTTTATTTTTATATTGTAATTCAAGTTTCAAATAATAACATAAATAAAGAGTTCTAAAATTAATTAATATTAAATCATTATTAAAAATCTCAAATGTTAAATTTACATATTTTCAAGTTAGTTATCTCATTATAAATAATGAGATTAATTTTTAATTTAAATTAATTAATTAAAATATTATGGTAGATAAATATTTATATTATATTAAATAATTTATTGTTGAATAATATTTTTTTTAAAAGCATAAATAATATATTATAGCAATAAATTCAAAATAGTATCTAATATTTTACTAATATCGATATGTACTAGTACCGTTAGAAAATTGATAAACTATCTAATCCGGTATTTAAAACTATAGCAAAATGTTCTCATTACACATTTTTATTGAACAAAAAAAAGTACGAACTCAAAACAGAACATGCGTTCAATGCGAGACAAATTATAGTATGACACATTTTTGTGCACCATTAAACTGAGCTATGAATTTACATATGTCTAGGCATGGGCTTTTGGCAAAATTATTGCTTGTTCCTCAAGCAACTCCCTATATTAATCACATAAAATGATATTTTGGCCGACCAATTACACCAAAAACAACAAGTTATTATTTGGTGCTACAAGAGTGTTATGTAATAATTTTACGTGATATTTTTATTTAATATGATGATAATAAATTTTATCGTATGTACATAATAATTTATTTTTGTTCGATTGTAAGAAAAAAAAATAGTGATCTACATTATGTAGATTGCGATCATTTATTTATTAAAAATATCACGTAATATTGCTGAAAGTGCAAATTTGTTCATAAACTTGTCTTCCATTAATTTAGCAACTTTTAATAGAAATAAGTCCGTCTACTTAACATTTATGCAATTAAAGAAGAGAGAGAGAGGAAACGCATATTTATGCAATTAATTTGTATTTTTTAAATTTAAAATTATGTAATTTTTAGTATATATATTTTTATTTAGTAATATTTCTAATTTTAGAATCTTCTAGTAGGAATCTATAAAATAAAATTTATATTGAATACAAAAATTTTAAAAAAACAAAAATATTTTTTTTTTATTTTCACAATAAAAATGGTAGTTTCTTATTTGCACAAATGAGAAATGAAAAATTATATATTTTTAAACTAGTAAATAAATAATGAGACAAACCACAATATAAAGAAGCAAATATAATAAATTGTTTTTATTATATTGTAATTTTATCTAATTTTTAGATATTAATTAATAAATTACAAAAAAAAACTTCTCATTATATTTAATAAAATAATAATAACTTCACCGACAACAAATAATATTTCACTAACAATATATGATTTGTGACAAATGTACTTTATCATCACTATATACCTTTATTTATTAATTTTTAATGAAAACGTGTTTTTTTTCGCTAAAATTATTTAATAATGAATTTTGAATTTATTGTGACAATTTAAATTGTCACTAATAGTCAAATATCTTGTAGTGAGTATATTTTAAACATTAATCTTGTTAAAAGAAATCAAAAAAAAAATGATCAAATAATAAAAAATAAGATAAAAATCACTTTTTTAATGATTTTTTCATTTTTAATTATATTTTTGGCTTTAGATCATTAAAGAAATATACTTTGGCCTTAGTTTAGCAACTGCCTTTAAATTGAAAATTTAGTCTTTTTGCTTAAAGTTCAAAAAGTCAAAAAGTTTCATCTGACAATCTAATTGCTTTTAGCCTTTTTGTTTTTTAACATAATTTTTTTAATATTTTTTAAAAAGGTAAATTACACCGATCTCCTATGAGATTTGTGAAAATATTAACTAATTTTTTTTGAGATTTTTGAAATATTGCTAACCTTGTTAGTTTTTACATCAAATTAGTTCAACCGTTAAATTTTTGTTACCACTTAACGAAAATGAGAAAAAAAATTTCGTGACTTATTAATTAATGTCTAAAAATTAGATAAAATTACAATATAATAAAAAATAATTTATTTTATTTACTTCTATATTATGATTTATCTTATTATTTATTTACTAGTTTAAAAATATAAAATTTTCATTCATCATTTGTGCAAATGAGAAATTACTATTTTTTTTGTGGAAATAATTTTTTTTTAAATTTTAGATATCCCGACGAAAAGATTTTAAAAATAAAAATATTACTAAATAAAAATATATATACTAAAAGTTATATAATTTTAAATTTTAAAAATACAAATTAATTACATAAAAGTAGATTCTCTCTTTTCTTTAATCGTATAAAAATTAAATAGTGAGACCCATTTTTATTAAAAATTAATAAATTAATAAAAAAATAAATTTATCCACTTTTAAAATGAATAAACAAATTTGCACTCTCTTGCTTATATCATACTCCGAGAATAACAAATAATTGAACAGAACAACACACCTACTCCCGTGTTAGTTGAAGTGAAAGCATCCTTTCCATAATGACCCATTGACGTGGATTCGGCTGGAGTTCTGGACATAAGAGCATCTTTAATATTTTTTTTAAAATAATTAGTTAAAGTATAAATAAAATAAAATATTTATTTTAGCTAACTATTTTTTATATATATATTTTAATATTATTTTTTATTTTTGTTATTTATTTAAATTAAAAGCATTTTAAACAAACTCTTTATATAAAGCTGTTGGGTAAAATAGTTAGCTTAACTTATTTTTACAATTTTTAATAGATTTTTTATCTCACTAATTATTATTAAAAAAAAACTTTTTTTGCTAGCTATATTTGACTAGCAAAAAATATTTTTTCTCTAATAATTAGCCAAATAAAAAACTTATTGAAGTGGCTTAAATTAAAACATTTTAACTATTTTAACCAACCAACTTTATTTAGAGGACTTGTTAAAAATATTCTAATAATTGGGCTAAAACAACACTATTCTTCGGTATTGTTTAATAATCAGTGTAAATTAAAAATAATTAATATTAAAATAAAATTAGTATAAGAAATTATGAGTGAGCTTAGATTAATAATAAAAATTATATTAATTTTTACATAATTAATTTGTATCAAATTAAGTAATTAACTAAATTATAAATTGTTTAATTTATAATTATTTAATTCTAATTTTATCCTGCATCAAACATCTTCTATCCTCTCCCCCCTTCTCTTCTCAAACTCACTATCTCTTCTTATTATTATTATTATTATTATTATTATTATTATTTTTTTAAATAAATTATGCTTAGATTTCTTGACTTTTTGCATACTTAGAATATATCAAAATCTACCCTCTTACTCTCTAAAATATCACTAACATTTTATATTTTTACAAAAATAATAATATTTTTCTTTCTCCGTTAGTCTGACTTAACAGAAAACATTAGACTGTTAACAAATTAACTGAAAAAGACATTTTTACCCTTCTCTTATCAGTCACTCTTTGATGATGAAGGAAGATCGGAGATTATGGATCTGTTAGGTTTAGATCGGCCATGGATTTTGTAGCTTGGAACGGAGAAACAGAGCTCCCCAGTTTCCTCAGCCCCCTTTGCATGATGTTGGCGCCGGCAAAGAGAAACAGAGAGAAATGAACCACCGGCCGGCGCCTTTGGCATTGCTTTCGCCGCCTCCATCATCTCTGCCATTTTCGCAATACAAACCCAATCTCCATTAATGGTTCTTCGCCATTAATGGAGGAGCAACCACCGCACAAACCAGCACCACACCACCGCACAACCACCTCTCACCACCCCCCTTCGCAAACCTTCTCCGCTACCACCATTCCAAACCCTCACCACCACCGCACCGCACCACCACACAAACACCCCTCACCCCAAACCCTCACCACCACCGCACCGCACCACACACAAACACCCCTCACCCCAAATCCTCACCACCATCGCGCCGCACTCTCTCTGTCTCTCTGTTCTCTCTCTCTCTGGTTATTCCAATTAATTTGGTTCAAAATTGATTCTCAAAGTGTTGGAACCAACCGATGGTGAGGGTTTTCCAATAGGATTTATTAAGGCAATGGAAACCCTAATCTGGTCAAAGATCTGGAGGAGAATAGAGGGCAAAGAGGGCTCCTTGATGGTCAGGTTCAGTGATTCGACATAGTTAAGCTCGTGGTGGTTCTTGGGGTGGAGAATAGAGGCGCCGGCTTCGAACGTCTCGCCGGCGACGGAGACCGTAGCCATTCTACCGCCAACGACGCCGCAGCGTTCGAAGATTCGGATCTGGCCGATGCGCGGAGAGTGGTCGGAGGCTGCAGAGTACTGGCGGAGGAAGTGAGCGACGGAGGATCCGCCGATGCCGCCCCCGATTATGCAGACAGTGAGTCGTTCAAGTCTGGTGTGAGGATGACGAAGATGATGAAGGAATGGAGAGAATAAGGGTAATAGAGTCATTTTTTTAAATAAATTAACAGCGTAAATTGACCTGGTGTTAGTGGTATTTTAGAGATTGAAACGGTAGAAATGATATATTTAAAATATACAAAGAGTTTAAGGGTAATTTACCTTTCTTTTTTTTTGCCTGGTTGGTCTATTTAGTCTCTATTTTATATTTGAAAATTCAAATGCCAAAGTCATTGTATTATAAAATTTGTTCAATAGAAAGGCAAAAGCTTGCAATGTACCATGAAAAAAACACACACACACACACAATAGAAAGGCAAAAGCCTATGCCAATATGGTTAGTTTTTTGTTATCCTATTGAAATGAATTATTAATACTATTTTTTTAAATTTCACAATTCATCCAATTTTGAGAATTCATAATCCCAAAAGATTGTTAATCCATCTTATTTTTTTAAAACCAAACATAAAATTAAAAGCTCACATTATTGTTAATCTAGATTCAAACTCTTATCATGGGCATTAAACCGAGTTTTTATTCACTTAATTAATATTACTTATATTAGTAAAAATTGATTAAAAGTAGCAATATAGTAATTTTGATCCGATTTGACTCGACTTAAGTCCTCAAACTCTTGTCAAAATTTGAATGGAACTTGGCTTTTCAAAATTTAGATCACACGTGGCTTTTTGGAGAAAAGGGGCCTAAGCTCTCCTGGGTCTTTGGGTCAAAATCGCTGTCCATGGAATTCGGGTTTGGACCTTTCAATTTTTTTTTTTGAATATTTCACAAAAACATAAAATAATTATTTTTTCTTACATTTGTTCTTATTTCTATAGCTTCTATATATAATAAAAAATAGTATATAAATATTATTATTCAATACAAATAATATTATTTTTATTATAAGTTTATAAATTTTTTTATAAAAAAAAATAGACAAATTGCATCACTATAAGTCAAGTATATTCCAAATAAATTGGCACTTATAAGTTTACTAATTATTTGCATTATTTGTTTCTTAAACTAATAAAATAATAACAAAATAAATAAATTTTAGAATTACAACTCATTTTGTAGATATTCTATTAAAATTGCCACTATTTTTGTATGTTGGTGTAAAAAACTGGGATAGTAAGAGTGTAAATTTTAAAAAAATTAATTTAATTAATTCATCAATAACTTGTGATTTTTTTTTAATAAATTAACATTACCTCAATCTTAATCGATTGGTGGTGGATAAACATTATTTATTATTTTTCTTTTAAAGAACAAATTAATAGCTTTTATTTGTTTTATTGATACTTACAATATATTTTATGTAATATGCCACCTAATTTTTACAGTTGGTAGTAATTTTTTAACTTTTAAACCTTATTTAATACATATTCTCCTATAAATGTATATTCTTTTAGTATTACTTTTTATTATTTTTACGGCATTTTTACTCTTTTAATATGTAATGCAAAACACCAAATATAAAATACTTGTTCATCTAAAAAAAGTTAAGAATTGCGTTTATGTTATCAAACACATTTATTATAATAAAAAGTATTGTACAAAATAATATAAAATATTTGATTGTGAACCCTCCATAGACATATTTAACCTCAAATTTCTTCATTACATATTCTATGGTGTATATTGTTCGTTGATGATAATTTATTATTATGAGATTAGAATTGAAGTTAGCACTAAATTATAAATGTGGAGTCAAATTTTGAAGTGAAAAGGGTTTGGAGTAAATACTAGTAGTATTAATATTGAAAAAGTAAAAATTCAAACCACCTAAAAGTGAATATTTTTGTTATCTAGATTCGATTATTAACAAAAATAAAAAGATTACAAATTATATAAGTTATAAAATATCAAAGTTGATTGGCTCAAGTGGATGGGTATTTCGGCCTTCTATGTGATCGACGGTTACCTATAATATTAAAATAAAAATTTTATAGGACAACTATTAGACCAAAAATTTTATATGAAATAAATTGTTAGGTAATTAAAAAATATCACATAAATAAGATAAATGTTGCTGAAATGAGAATATTAAGATTAATATGTGGTAAGATAAGAAAAGATTAAATTAGGAATGAAAAGATTTGCAGAATGGTAGAGATCGCACCAATGAGTATAAGTTGAGAGAAAATAAATTAAGGTGATTTTGACATATACAATGTAGACTAGATGATGCAGCAGTAAAAAAATTGACAAAATTTTGTGTAATAAAAATACTAAAAGCAGGTAAAGATCTAAATTAACATAAGCTATTGTACTAAAAAAAATATAAACTTATTAAAACTAACAAAAGATATGATGTTTAACAAAATATAATGCGTAAAAGGATTATTTGACCGCACCCATTTTATTGGAACAAAGAGACTTAATTTTTTAATCTTTAAAATTTAAATAATTAAAGTCTACTTATACTCCTTTAATCATGAAATTGGGATCATGTTGTTTAGTTTAAAATAAAAATAGAAAATATGATAAAAATATATCAAATTCATACAAAAATTACAACATTAAATTTATCAAATTATAAAATTCACATTGTTCTATTATTTGTTGTGCAATTTCTACTATTTAAGATTTACTTACTTTTTAAGCTCTTACTTACTAACATATAAACTGCAGGACACTCTCTCCATATTGGGTTCATATGACCATTCATTCATATAAGTCACGTTAATTCAAGTTATCATAAAATATTAAAGTACATCCATTGGATCATTCTCTAGAATTGGAACAAATAATTAGTTTAGAAAATTTTAAATTTTAACCAAAAATATATTTTATGACTTCAAATTTGATGGTAGGTGCAAAAAGAGGGTTTGTTCTTTTTTTTTTTTTAGAACGAATTTTTTTTTGAGTAGTTAAATTGGAGAAAGGGGAATGGAAATCTCAGGATTTGAATCCTGAGAGCATGTGGGGCATTGAGCTGCTCGGGTCACTGAGTTGCGCCACCACATAACTTTGGAACGAAACTTTCTAAGAAAATTTATTTAAAATGATATTTAATTCTTTAATTGACAAATATTCAAAACAAGTGTGTGAACTGGACCAATTAAGTAAGTTACAAAAAAATTAATCTTATATACATACATATATACATATATATAAATATTAAAAGTCAAAACCAAAAGTTTTTAAAAAATAAATTGATTTTTTAAGGATTGTTTTTCAAATTCTGATACAAAAAAAGTTTGAATTTTTTTAAGAAAACACAATCGAATATTAGTATTTGTTTTTATTGTAGCATGATATTTTAACAAATAAATATTAGCATCACCAATAAAAAACAATTCGTGAAAAATATTTATAATCATCACAAGAGAATATAAATTGATAATAAAATATTGTTATTGCTAATAATTAAAGATTGTTTCGTGACGAAAAATAAAATTTGTTACAAAAATATCTAAATTCGAACGAAATATTATTATCACAAATAATTAAAGAACCTTTTCGCTAGGAAAAATTATAACAATCACAAAAGAATATGAATCGGTAATAAAATTTTGTCATCACCAATAATTGATGATTATTGTAATGAAATATTATTGGCACGCATGTTAAAGGTCTTTTGTGAGAAAATATAAATTGCACCACAAAATCGACACCTATTGTGATGAATTTATTTGTCACAAATAATTTAGTAATATTTTTTAAAAAAAATTAAAATTCTTCACAAAGAGAAATATTTATTAGTAATAAAATTAGAATTCCAGTCAAAAAATCATTTTTAGAGAAAAAAAATAAATTTCATCGTTAAGATTTGTCACAAAACTTTTTTTCTTATAGTAAGTTGTTTAACACAAAAAAAACCTCAACACAAGTCTTAGAACCCTAAGCACTCATAAAAATACATATTTTTAGCCCAAGAATTTTCAAGAATATTGTTAGGATATTTTGACCTTTCATTTGAATTTTTTGGTAAATTTGTGACAAAACATCATATTTTATTTTGTGATATTTTTAACAGTTGATTTTTTTAAAATTAAGTTTTTATAAGTTGAAGCAGTCAACAAGAATTGCAACAAAATAGTGAAAAATAGTGCAAAATTGTAAAAAGCTGTGAGCTACTTTAGACTGTCTGATTGGTCTAAAGATCGCTCGCTCGTTCTGTACGCAAAACTATTTTGTAATAACTAGAATTTCACGATTTTTAAGTGAACGAAGAGGATGCTAGAATTTCTTACATATAGGAATTGCTATGATTTCATTAGGTGAGTTATTTTTGTGAGATAAATACTTTTTAATTATCGCGTGCTTTTAACATGAAGATCTCTCGAACATTGGAGCTTGATGAACAAATAATATCTATGCTTCCAAGAACACAATTAAGCAGTGATTTTTCTTCACAACTTATAGTTCGGGGTTTTCTTAAGTAGATTCTCAAGAGTTCTAAATTTAGTGGTTGATTATGTTAGCAGTCAAAATCTAGTGATGGATTCTAATGGCGGTGGAGCACGATTTGGTGTACTCAGTAAGAATAAACTTATTACTGTAAATTATGTATTCAAAAGAGTTTGTAAAATTTTTTGTAACTAAAATTCGATACAGTGTTTGATTTTTTTAGACTTAAATTGGTCATGTAATTTTTACCCGATTTGAAATATTTTACGTAAAAATTGTTGTGTCTTGTTTGATTGGATTTAATTACTTGTGTGGTTTTTATTTATTTATTTTGGTTTTGCTTTTTGATTTAGAAATATCAGTTAGTGCAAATTAATCCATTTAATGGAGGGTTTTTCAAATGTAAAATAGTGTAAGGTGATCAAGGTGAATGGAATGAACCTTGGATTAGCCTTCTATTTACCAAAAAAAAAAGTAAGGATCTCCGAATTAATTATAACTATTATGATGATTTATAATAGTTGAAAAGTGAAAGATCATGATAAATTCTAAAAGGCATATATTAAATATGTAGATGAATAGTGTTTTTTTTATAATGAATTGATGGAATCTCATACCAGCCCTCTCCCTTCCTTACACACAAGCAATTTATACAAGTTTAAATACATAGATTTTTCATATTTTTTAATTTAACTCTGAATAATTTGAAAGTTAATTTTTTTTTTTAAAGTATACTTTTAAGCTATATTGCATTCTAAAAACGGCAATTATTTTTCTCATTTTTTCTGAAAAAAAATATAATCACGTCTCAAATATTTTGATATTTTTTTTAATGAAATAACAATAATATGTTCAATTAAAAAGTTACCTCGATCTACTAAAAAAATAAAAAAAAAGGGTTTATGCTAGTATCACAAAGAGGAGTTAGAAGAATTTTTTTTTATACTAGAATATGAGAACATTCAGAAAATAAAAAGAAGGCTAAAACTAGCCAATAAATCATATTTTTTTATGATACTTACTTTGATCTTTAGTAAAAAATTTATTATTTGATAAAATCTTTTTTTTACATTTTCTGTCCTCTCATTGAGACAATCTGAATAATATTTTTTTTACTTTTCCTATTTCTCTTATCCAAACAATTTGAAAAGCATAATAATTCAATCAAAAGAAGAAAAAAAATTCCAAAAAAGGCAAAATTCTTCAAACTTATTCCAAACAGGGATTTGTCTGCATGCTCGTCTGTTATTCATATCTTCACTGAATCATTCTTCCCTCAATAATCCATGCTTGTCGTGGTAGACTTTCCCAAGTTTATAATTTATTTTAGTGGCAGTGAGGGATGGATACATGGGACAAGTTGGGTTACCCCTATATGTTTTTTAAAAACTCTTTTACTATAATGTATTAATTTATAGTTATTTCTAAATATATAAAAAATCGTCATTCCTATTTTTGTTTTTAAAAAATAATAATTGTTTGCCCTTTATATTAATATATTCATAAGTTCATCAAATTGTGTTATACATGGATTTTTTCATAAAGAATACACTATGTGGTGTTTGGTAAAACTTATTTATATATTTTTTAACTTATACTACAAGTTAAAAAATTACAATCTATTCTAAACACTCACAACTTCTACTATAAATTACAATTATATTTTTTTCTATTTCAGCTATGTATAAACTATAATTTTTATCAAACACTCACAATTTCTATTACAATCTGTAAGTTACTAGTTTTAGTAATACCAAAACCACCTATGCATAGTCGATAGATAGATAAATTTAAAATTGGTCTCTTTGCTATTTATCTTGAATAAATTAAATATGTTTATTTATATATTTTGATGTTATATTTTTTTTATGCTGATAAAAATTATTGTTATAGTTCATGTTTTGTTTTTAAACTTTTTTTTATTAATATATAGATTGGTCATCCCTAAATTCAAATTTTGGATCCGTTCTTGATGGCAATGGTAATATTCATAATCTTATCGTCATAAAATTATATTTTATTGTATCGCATTATCATTGCATTTAATTAAAGTTTGACAAACTAAGTCGCCATAATTTTGTTCCTATCATTTTCTTCATTTATGGCCGTTGCAAGCAAATAGAATAGTTGTCATGTGATTAGTTCATACAATAAGATTAATTACTTTTATAGTGCTATTTTACCTAATAATAGCAGTACAACGGTTCTGTTTGGAAATTTTACTTATTTGTTTACCCTGTTTGGAAACTTTGCTAATTTGCTTATTTATTTATTAGTAAATAAGTCAATTTACTAATAAGCCACTTTATTTAAGTGGAATTGCTTATTTGCTTACCTTAACGAGCTTATTTGTTTATTTGTTTATTTATTTATTTACTTATTTGACTACTTAAACGGATTTATTGGCTTATTTATTTTTGACTTATTTAGTTATCTAAATGACGTGGTTTATTTTTTAACTTATAAGTCAATAAATAAATAAATAACTTTGTCCAAACGTGGCCAATAATTACTGGCAAATATTTAAAAAAAATTGTCCAAAATGAGCTACGAGCCGTGGGTAATGATAATCATATAAATAAATTGATGCGTGTATATTTTTAGTTTTAACTTTTTATAAGTGATTCTTTCTAATGTAATAACATTATTACAATTTTTTTCATTAATATTCATTATTTATCAATAATTAACATTTAGGACGTGAATAACATGTGTATACTAATACGTACAAAAATAAATTTAAAAAAACGCACACATATACATAATAAAAAAAACAAAAAGAAAATGTTTTGACAACTAAACGATAAAAATTACAGAAATATGATTTTGATTATCTATTTATATTGAAATTGATAAATATTTTAAATTTCAATATAAATAATCAAAATCTAATTTTTATAATTAATTTAGTTAATTTGCCGCGTACGTAATATTACTGAACAAATTAAACTTTAATTCCAGCTCGAGCTTCGGAATTGAAGGAAGCGATTCCTGCCACGTGGAACTTGGATGCGTAGTTGTAAGTAGGGCGGCCGTTTGATTCAGTAACTGGAGGTTCATTCAGAAATGCAGAGCTGCTCCAAGTCCACCTGCATCATTCCAAGTTCCGACCCACAAATGGTTGAATCTTATTTATGTGAATTAAAATCTCATTTTTATAAATTATAAATTAAATTGAATTAAATTGAGAATTAGAAAATTCTGCAAAAACCACAAAGATTATGTTTAAAAGCTTCGTGTATATGAAATAAAATAAATAAATTAATATTAACATAAAATTACACAAAAAGAATATAATTATGTAATTTAATTCCAAAAACATTTTACTTTCTTTACAAGAGAATTGGCTCAAATTCATGTAATCATAAGATTTCTTTAAAAATTATTATGTATTCTCCACTGGGATTTATAAATGGACCAAAAAAATCCCTAAAAGAGTAGAATAAGAGAAGATAGATTAAGGGCCCGTTTGGGATCAAGAAAAATTTTGAATTTTTTTAAAAAGTTCAACTTTTAAGTTTGTTTGTTTGGGCTAATATTCATGCATGGATTTTAAGGCAATTCAAAAAAAGTCAAATCTTTTTTCTTTCTCTTTTTTTTCTTATAACGTCTATTTTTTTAAATTATCTCAAATACTCTCACTTTTTTTATTCCTATTTTTTTCAAAAAAATTAAACATCTTTAAAGCCAAACTTAAAAACTATCCCAAACATGCACTAAATATAAAATAATTTCAAACATATCTTGCATGCCTATTACCAATAAAGAAATTGAGAAAAACTTTTGTTAAACGTTAAGTCTAATGATTCAACTCATACCATATTAAAATATATTTGTTTTACTAAAATAGTGATTAATAACTTATATAATGTGATATTTTCTTCTTAAACAAACTAAAAGATGCATTTTGATATTTTTCTATAGCTAGAGCATAAACAAATAAAAAAGAGTTAATAATTTATTGAATCTTCCTAGTTTTTATTAAATTCTTTAATCACGTACCATATAGACAATAAATTATATATGTTTATTTTTTACTTTTGTAATAAACACACCAAGTTGTACTAAAAACATTGTTTTTTTTTTAAAAGTAATAAATATTGTTTCGAGTTTTATTGAATATAATAATTTTCAAAAAGTGGTAATTCGTGATTCGTTATGATTCTATAACAAAAATAAATTAACTTATATATTAGTATCGGCTTATATATAAATTATATATAAAAACATGGACTAAATCGTATATCATAAAATTCTTATAACCACGAATCGAATAATTAAACATGGAGCAATATATATAACATAACAAGGATAACATAACATAATAGTATTTTTAGCATAGAAACCAAATATGCCCAAAGCTTAGAATAATTAAAGTAGATAACGTACCATCCGTTTTCCTTTATCATTTTCTCCAGGCTTGTTTCGGTTTTCTTTTCGTTGGGCAATGGCAAAGAACTTGATCTCTCCAACTTTCTCGTACTATATATTATAAAGTAAACACTTTATTTAGAGGGTAAATTAATTTAAAAAAAAAAAAAACTTATACCAAAACAAGAACGACAACGAAAGCAGGACAAATTTGTCGAGTTTGATCGTTTTGCTGGCACTTGCTATAATTAAAGAGTGAGTTTTGAAGTTCCATGCAACTTAAGAGAATTTGATAACATTTTATTTGCTCCATATACATACAATTATATATTTAACTATGGTTAAGTGATCAAATAAGTAAAATTATTATTATGATCTATTCCAAACTCACTGAAAATAATACATATGCGAGTTGCTCTAATCAACAAACAGATTAATTCTTAAGTTAGATTCTGTAAACAAAAATGTCAAATATAAATTTGTAATAAAAAAATTTTGATTTTGTAATTACGTAAAGTTCTTAAATGAAAGAATAATGGCGGATTTCTCAAGTAAGAATTTTTTTGTCATAACATTATTATTTCTAATTAATTTATATCAAAACAAATAATCGATTAGATTAATAAACCAGTGAAAAATACTTATATTACAAATAAGCAAAGACGGTAGTGGACTAAAGTAGAGATATCTAATCCGAAATCTTTAATATCTTAAGACAATTAATTTTAGAACTGATAATTCATGCTAATTTAGTCCAAAACTCCAAACATTGCCTAAGAGTATTGAATAACTATTTGGGCTGAATAGAGAAGAGAAAATTAAGAATAAGACTTCGTATGACAACTTGACTTAAATTATATATATATTTTGTTTTTTTTTTAAATTTTAAATCAAATAAATGAAAATTTTATTTAGCTAAAAAGTGATTTTAATCCATTATGTAGAAAAGAAAAAAAAAATTGTGATTCGATGATTAATTTTTTATGACCATAAATTAACAAAAAGACAAAAAATTCAGCTTTAAATCGGAGCCAAAAGGGCTGAAAAACCCATCACACCTGACTGGTCTTCATTAATATCTCAGAAGTAGCTGTGAAATGTGCTTCCTCAGCTTACTTTTTTGATCTCCAGTAAGCCTCATTCTCCTCTTTGGTCAATGACTTGTACCTCTCAGATCTCACTGCCAAATCACATTTTTATCAGAAAACCAAGCATTAAAGAATTTACTATCCCATGAGAACAAAATAAGTAATAAGAAAGGGGTTGTGAGTTTAATTAATTACCAGTTCTAGGATCATGAACAGGTGAGTCCCAACCTGCCATTAGAGAACCCATTTGCTCAAAAACCTTCTATTCCTTCAACCAAACACTAAAGATCTTGTGCTTATCAAAAACTCTCAAAGAAGTACAATATTGGAATTTTAATTTATACAGGCCATGAGGGCAGTGGCCCACTTTTGTATCTTGATCTTATCATCAAATTCGTTTTGTATTGCCAGGTGCCAGGGATAGCTTTGGATTATTGGTGGTTTTGGTACAGGGGCTGCTGGTTCCATCTGTCTTTTATTTCAACAGCCCACAGATTTATAAGTAGTGTATATCTATGCTATGAAGTCCATAATATAAAGTTAAGGTTCTAGTTCCTCTCTAGTCCTTTAATGGGTTTGGACAGATCTAGTTGGAATTTTTATGGTTTAAGCTGTTTATTTTATTATTTTTAATGTGTAAATTATTTTTGTAAAAATTTAAATTAATTAAATATCATCAAGTATACGTGAAAATTATATTTTTGTTAAAAAAATTAGCAGTGTAAAATAAACGGCTCGGACCCATATCACATTCTAAAGTCACCTTTTGATCTTTAGTATTTTTTTTTCAAAAAGTAAATAGTAAAAAAGATCACATTTTATTTCTATGTTGTCGGGTTATACGCAACCTTTTAATCAACAAGTAATTAATTGCCTCTTCTTGGGCTAGTTTTTTTTTTTCTAGCTTTTTAGCTTAAAAATTAAAAAAAACTAATTTATTTGGCTTATTAGGTATTTTTTTTCACTTTTTTCTTATTTTTTTTACATGATTTGATTTTTTTTTTTACAAAAAAATAAAAAAATTTAAAAATTACTAAAAAAAAATTAATCCAAACACGAGCAAAAAGACACCCAAGACTGGGTTTTAAGAAGTAATTGTTATAATTTCCTTTAAAAATGACACATTTTTAATTATAATTCTTTTAAGTATTTTTCTACGTGTATTTAAAATAAGAAAAATGATTATCTACTTCCAAAAAATTAAAAAATTAAGATATTTAAATAATAGCAAATCCTTGTAATTCTAAAATCTCTACCGTATTGGTTTTAGGATAAATCAAAAACTATAATTTTAGTAAAAGAATCAAAAAAAAGTTAGAAGTTCTAATTTTTGTACAACAAGAATTTTTAATAGAAAAATTGCATATATCAAAATTAAAATACTCAAACATAGTCAAGTTGTTTTTTAAAAAAACAACATTTAAGGGCTCTAGTTGCAAGTTTTTGTTTAAAACTTAAAAATAGTAATTACTTTCATAATTTAGTAGTGTCCCTACCATATATAAAATAAAAATATTATACAAGATCCATAAATATAGTTTTTTTTGCTTATTGTCTCCTTGCCTTTCCCTTACCATTTATATATTTCAACAACATTCATAACAACTTTAATAAAAATATTAGTCACTCGTTTTTATGAAGATTATATATTTAAAAACTAATAGTCTAAATTTGGCAAATAAGATCCATATTAAATATAAAATTATGCAAAAAAATTTTTAAAAAAAGCTATGGATAATTATGTTATTTAAGTTGCTTATTTGGCTTAAAAAGCCGATCATGAAAAGTGACTTTAAGTCACCACTAAAATTTTTTCGAATAATATTTTTAAGATGTTTAGCTTTTTAGAATAAAGATGAATTAAAAAAATTAAAGTATTTAGGATAATTCTTTATAATAACTTTTTTATTTTTTTACTTTTTGTTAAAATATCTAATATATATTTGTTCAGACTGAAGGATGTTCTCAACCTATCGGGCTATAAATGGAGAACAGCTGTGCATGGAGAACTCTTCTACCGGCAAGGTGGAAGGACAATGAAGGGTTATTTTGAATATGATTTCGGAGAAGGAACTCACGCTCAATAAAATGCTGCATGTGCCAGACATCACAAGAATTTAGTTTCTGGGTATCTGTTGAGCAAGAATAGGTTTAGGCTAATATTTGAGTCTGATAAATTTATACTCACAAAAGGTAAGATGTTTGTGGGTAAGGGTATCAGTCAGCCGGTCTTTTTAAATTGAATGTTATGGTTGTTGTACCAAAATCTACTATTACTATGAATAACAATAACGTATCTTCTACTTATATTATTGAGTCCTTTTTATGGCATGGTAGATTATGATATGTTAATTATAATTCTCTGCGTAGATTAATTAATAATAATTGCCTGCCTAAATTTGATATTGATCTGAATCACAAATGTGAGATTTGTGGAGAGACGAAATTAGCTAAGGCTAATTTCTATTATGTTGAAAGGAATACAGAACTTCTGAATTTAATTCACATTGATATTTGTGATTTTAAATCAATTCTAACAAGAGGTGGTAAAAAATATTTTATTATTTTTATTGATGATAGTACTAGATACTTCTACATCTATTTTCTTAGAAGTAAAGACGAAATCTTGAAAATATTTATACATTACAAGAATGAAGTTGAAAATCAACTTGGAAAGAAGATCAAAGCTCTAAGGAGCGATAGAGGTGGTGAATACGAATAGTTTTTTGGCAAATGCTGTTCACAGCATGGCATAATTTATCAAACTACTGCACCCTATTCTGTATAGCAAAATTGTGTTACTGAACAGAAGAATAGAACATTAAAAGAGATGATGAGTGCTATGTTGATTAGTTCTGGACTACGTCAAAATTTGTGGGAGAAGCTATTCTTTCAGTTAATTATATTCTTAATAAAATACCCCACAAGAAAATAAATAAGACACCTTATGAATTGTGAAAAGGTCGAATGTGTACCTACAAATTCTTAAGAGTGTAGGGATGTTTGGCAAAGGTAGCAGTGTCTACACCAAATAGGTCAAAATTGGGACCTAAAATCATTGACTGTGTATTTATCAATTATGCTAATAATAATAGTGCTTATCGATTTCTGATTCACAAATCTAAAATTTTAGATATGCATGTTAATACTATTATTGAGTCAAGGAATGCAGTATTTTTGAAACATATATTTTCTTGTAAATCTGGACAAGAGACAAGTTCTATAAGCAGGACCTATGACACTACTCAAAGTAGTGATCATGATGAAGACTAGCAAGAAGAGGATGCAGAACCTAGATGTAGCAAACGGGCTAGAATATCCAAATCTTTTGGTCTAAATTTTTTAACCTAATTGTTAGAAAATAAGCCTCAAACTTATAAGGAGACGTTGTCCAGTACTGAAGCCCCTTTATGAAAAGAGGCTGTAAACAGCGAGATTGAATCCATCATTCGGAATCATACATGGAAACTGGTGGATCTTCCACCCGGTTGTAAACTGCTTGAATATAAATAGATATTCAAGAGAAAGATGAAGGCGGATGGATTAATTGACAAGTACAAAACAAGACTTGTGGTCAAAGGATACAGACAAAAAAAAGGTCTTGATTACTTTGATACATATTCACCAGTTATAAGAATAACGTCTATACGCGTGCTAATTTCCATAGCTGCGTTATTTAATTTGGATATACATCAAATAAATATGAAGATGGCATTCTTGAATGGCGAGTTAAATGAAGAGATTTACATGGAACAATCAGAAAAGTTTGTTGTTCCTGGACAAGAAAATAAAATTTATAAGCTTATTAAATCTCTTTATAGTTTAAAACAAGCGCCAAAGTAATAGCATGAGAAATTTGACAACACTATGATGTCAAATGGGTTTAAGACAAACGAATGTGACAAGTGTATCTATGTTAAAAGCACAGACAAATGATATGTCATCGTTTATCTTTATGTTGATAGCATGCTCATCATAGGTAGTGATGAACAAATGATCAAATCTATTAAGAAAATGTTGAACAAACAGTTTGACATAAAAGATTTGGGAGTAACAGATGTTATTTTAGGAATGACAATTTTTAAAACATCTGAATGATATGCTTTGTCTCAATTACATTATATTGAGAAAATACTTGATAAATTCTCCAAGGATGATGACCGTCCTGCAAGGACGCCGGTAGATGTAAATCTACATCTATCTAAGAATACAGGTGAAAACATATCTCAATTAGAATATTCTAGGATTATTGGGAGTCTAATGTACTTAATGAATTGCATACGATTAGATATAGCGTATGTAGTGAGCAAATTAAGTAGATACACAAATAACCCATGGACAGACCACTGTAAGGCAATAGTTTGGATTCTTAGATATCTAAGATACACCCGTAACTACGAATTGTGTTATACTAGATATCCAGCTGTTCTGAAAGGCTACTGTGATGCCAATTGGATATCTCATGCAAAAGACTCAAAATCTACAAGTGTATATGTCTTCACTCTCGGAGGTGCAGCTGTGTCTTGAAAGTCTTCCAAATAGACATGCATCGCTATATCAATAATGGAAGCTGAATTCATAACTTTAGATAAAGCAGAATGGCTACGCCATTTCTTAGAACATATTCCAGTGTGGGCTAAACCTGTGCTAGTAATTTGCATTCATTGTGATAGTCAATTTGCAATTAGAAGGGCATAGAGTAATTTGTACAATGTTAAGTCACGACATATACGTCGTAGATACAATACCATTAAACAACTACTCTCAAGTGAAATTATATCCATTGAGTACATAAGGTCAAAAGATAATATTGCGAATCTATTAACTAAAGGTTTGACCAGAGAGCAAGTGAATTACTCATTGAGGGAAATGGGACTAAAGCCTATTATTAAAGAGACACCTTAATGGCAATCCAATCTAGCTGACTGGAGATTCTAAGATCTTGGTTCAATGGGACAATCGAATTATGTGTGACTCTAGGAGAATCACTAGGGTGATTAACTCATACCTATTTCTATGATGAAATAGTGATGTCTGCAGCGTGTTTAAGGATAAGCTATGCTTTTAAGCTTCTTATACTTTGGATATCCAAATGGGGTATGATAGGATACTCTTAATAAGAATCACCTATATGAGTGTAAACTAGGCCGGTTCTATGAGAATTATTAAGGTTAAATTTTTTAGAGCACTCATGAATGACCAGGCATGTTTAGGGCTGAAATGAACACGACCGTGAGAACTAAGCTGTGTTAAAAAGATTCTGTATGAACTCTACTGTCTTGACTTACACAAACGGCTAAACAGTTTAAGACATCATGTTCACTGTTGAGTCAGTAAATCTGATAGTTTCACATAAGGAAAGGTTCAAAACCAAAAGCTACCTATCCTATGCAAAAATTTTCTTTTATTGAACTCTCTCTATGTTTGCATCTTATTGTATTTTTTTTGTCAAATTTTATTCATGTGGGAGATTGTTGAAAAATAGTGGGTTTTGAACAATTTGTTGAACATGATTTTAACTAACTTTAAAGCTAAATAATTGTAGACTGGATTAATCTTTTTTGATGATTTCAAATCCTAATATGTTCATCTCCATGAGTAGTTTAATCATAGATTTTGTGGCGTTTAAAATCGTTAACGGGTGAATGAGAAATTGACTCCAAAAGTGTGCCATAGAGTTGGCTAAATGATGTTAATTATGTTCCATCCCACATTGGCTGGGAGAGAAAATGGTGAGTGTCCAAGTGGGTATAAATATGTTTTTAATCCCACATTGATTAGGAGAAACATGGGTAAATAGCTTTTATAAGCCAAGTTAGGACTAAGGGGTGTGCCCCTTGGGAGTACCTAATTTTGTGGACGGGAGAGGTCCTACCCAACGGTGGGTTCGAACCCAAACCCCACACGTGCGCGCTATCGCCGCTGCCCGCCCGTCCAACCGACCGGCCGACCGTGCCGTGCCAAGTCGAGCTGAGCTGGGCTGGGCTCAGGCTTGAGCTCGAGTCCTGGTCCATGGTCTGTGGGTTGCGGGTTGCGGGCCGAGTCGTATCGACCCATATCTTTTTACTAAAAATTTATTTATTTAAATTTTTGAACTTAAATATTAATTATTTAAATTTAAAGTTACCGTTGCCGTTGCCGCTACTGCTACCGAACAGTTCGGTTCGAGACCATTGGAGTCTGAACGGGTTCGTGCCTGTTGGGCGGTCCAACCGCCAAGAAAATCGATTTCATGCATGTTCGTTCAAACCGAACAAACACCTTTAAAGCCTATTTAAAGGTTGGTTGCTACCTGGTTTGGAACATAGAAAAACCATTCTGAAATTCCTCTTCTCATGTTCTTCTGTTATTGCATTTCTGCATATTTCGGGTGTTTTATAAGAGAGAGTTTTCGAACACAGTTTGCGTTCAGCGAAGAAACAGATTGCTTGCTACTTCTGTTGCTTGAAGATCATTGTATCCTGGGAGACGTTTACTGCCAACTCGAAACACCGTAGCGAGAGCAATTTCGTCATAAGAAAACTGTGTTAAACACAAATCTCGGTCAATCGTTTACTAATTCAGGTTCTTTAAATTTCGTATTTACAGATTCTGGTTTTTTGGTTTTTCTTCGCATATTACTCTGCCTTTGTCAGTTTTTCTGTTACATTTTATTGTTTTCGATTATAATTTACTTATTTCAATAAATTTATTTTTTTGTCACAGTTTTCTTTTTTGCTTCATTAAAACAGATTGTTTTATAAAACAGATTAGTTTGTTACCTATTAATATTTTATCCAACACTTCCCACCTCGTTGGCGCCAGTTGGAGCTTATTTGTTTGCCCATCTTTGAAGATCAATTTATGAGTATTGGCGATAAAGAAATGGCAAGTGAACTATATTTCAACCCTAGTTGTCTCAACACCACCTTTCGTTATAGAGGGGAATATATTGTCCTCTTACTCTGGGTTTTTGTTTTTGATTCAATCTCTGAATTGTGTGTTTTGATGTTTACTGGCGTGTTCAAACTCTTGTATATGATTTGTAAGGATTTGATATGTGTGTGTGTGTGTGTGTGTTTCTCTTACAGATGGTATCTTTCTTGATTTTCTTGCAAAAAATTCTCAAAACCATTGATTTAAACTTTGTGATCCTGGAAAAATTCTTCGGCAGATCTCTAGGACCATGTGATTTGTGGACACGTGTAAGGGCCTCACCTCTCTACCCAGGCACGTTTGGGAATCCTTTGACGCCCTTCTACCAGGAAGCTAAATTACACTGATAGTTACAGATCACACAGACAACATAACTTGGAGGAGAGAGATAAATTCTCAACCAAACCTAACTTGGAGTATACTAACCCAAATTCAAGATGGCAGCTTATAACTACGGTATAGGATGAAAGTTTGAGGTAGGAAATCGGGAGTAAGAATTTGAATTCACTTATGTGTGAATTATGTATATACATATATCTTGTGAGCTTGTTGTCACGGCCCGAAAATTGCCGAGGTGCTAGAAGTCGGGAGAAGGGCAAATCCAGGCGATGGGGATTTGTGGAAGGTTATAGAAGTTGCTGGAAGAATCCAGAGCGTGGAAGAGCTTTGAAAAGCCTAGAGAATTTTGGAGAAGTTCAAAATGTTTCAGTGCAATCTAGAAGACCATAAAAGGCCCTAGAATGGCTCGGAAGACTACACCATGTCTTGGAAGAGTGTGGATTATTCTAGAAGGCTTGAGAAAGATAGGGAACTCTGGAGAATGTTTTGGAAAGTAATTAATAGCCATTAGATCAAGTTGATCCTAGTTGTCCATTGAGGAGGTGAATGGCTATATAAAGGGTAAGGATCTTATTTAAGAGGAAAACACTTGGAGTGCTCGAAAGGGGAGAGCATTAGGGTGGTTCCAAGTAATTCTCTAGGGTGAGAGTGGGGGTGGGCACTCAGGGGAGTATTCCATGGGTCTCTCTATGATGAGAGGCTGTCGAGTGTCGAGTCCCAAGTGTGAGCTTGATTGTGGTATCCTTGTAAATCTTTGTACCCGTTATTATTTGTATAGTAGAGCTTTTCTTATATAAATCCTTAGTGTGATGGTTGAGCGAGTGGGAACGATTGACTTAGGTATTTGGGGTGCATTGCCTAGGTGTCGCACATGGTGCAAGGAGAGTAGAAAGTTTTGGCTCGTGACATTGTGCAGAAAATCTTGAACCACTGGAATGGTGCATAACATTATAGTTAAGCTTTCCATGTTATTTTGTATCTATAACTTTCTCTCAATGTTTACATTTCTAGTTATATTCGAACCAAAAAATTGATTGATTGCTCATAAAACATATGGAAAAAACTTTGGGTGGATGCTTAAGAAGGACTATTATGAAGATAGGTTAGGACTGTTATAAGAGGGGAGGAAAGAGAGAAAAAATGGGTATTGTGGTAAAATGGGAAGGGGCAAAATTGAAAAATTAATAATAAATT